>RJWT010027569.1:0-15478 GCA_004365215.1 Cuniculus paca
TGCTTCAGTTGGTGGCTCAATAAAGGCTTTGAACTTGAGTAATAGAAAAGCTATCTCTTGGAACTGCTCACAAGAGATTGTTTTCTGTAATGGTCAAGGACAAACACAAAGACTCAGGGAATGCCTGAGGAAAGATAGCAATACCACAAGCCAAAGTTTCAGAAGGAGATCTTGCTCTAAACAGGCTGTATATACAACAATACTGGTAGTTCAAAAACAATTTGTAAGTAATCCACCATGAACCTAAAGCAAACCTAAGGAACCTGGAAAGTCTCCAACCTTGTCAAAGGGTTTTTTTCAGAACATCTCAGCAGGCTTTCCATGAACGATGGCTGGGGCAAACCAAGAGAGCTGAAGTCATAGCCTGTAACATAGTCATAGCTGTCAACAGAACACTCTGCAGTGACAGAATATTCTGTCTGCAATGTTCAACACAGTGGCCATTACACTTGTGGCTTTGGGGCACAGATAGTGTGGTTAGTGCAAATAAGGAAGTGAATTGCTTATTTTAACCCATTTTAAATACCTTCAACTTTAAAAGTTGCTTGTGTCTATTGACTACCATATTGTACAATGACAGAAACTGAGCTGGGGAGGATTGAGTATTGAGTGTCTGGTGTTGACAAGAGGAAGTCATCACTAGGATGGCCATAAACTAGGAACAAGGATGCCACCACAGTTTCTCTTGCACACTGCCTCTACCTGACTGTTAATGAAGGTCTGCTCTAAGGTGGAGCTGAACTTAGGGGTACGAACACTGGGATTAGTAAGCAACATCTAACACGAACACAGGAAGGAAAGCTGGTGATGTACTCATGTATTGCTCAATGACAATAGTAAGGAGAATTTATACTCTCTAGAGAAAGTAGCAAGCAAAGGAGGAAGCTAGGTTCTGAGGCCACAGATAGCTACTCAAGAAAAACGATCAGACTGTGATTATTTCTTTACTGCTCTGAATTGATACTTTCACACAAATAGGCTTAGGCAGAGGCTCTGGATGTAGCATTACAGTCAACCAGAGGGTCATCAGTGTCTGGTTATATATTTAATTGTTTACTGTTTAGTAATTTTCTCTCCCACTAGAAATGTGGGCTGCATAAGGACATGGATTAGTCTGTGTCAGAACATAGGTGCCAGGAAAGGGATTGTCAGCATGGAAATTCTTACCAAGCCTTGTTCTCCAAATGCGTATTTGAAGGCTTACTATGTTATTCTACTAGGGTTAGAGAAACAGATGTGAAAACGGCACATCTAGTCCCTATCCTTCTGGCATACATTAAACAGACTACACAATTAAGAATGAAAAATACATCGTCAGTAGGGATTTGACGTATGGTGTAGGCAGACAAAGGTTCAAATTAGGGAAACCTTCCTCAAGATGTTAAACTGAGTTTGAAACCTAAGTAAAAATTAGCTGGGTAAAAGAGAAGTCAAGGGATAGAGACAGAGGATAAGCATTGTAAACAAAGGGTAGACACTGTGAGCTCCAAAACCAAATTTAAAAGGATAAGTCACTATTATTACTTTTCAAAATGCAAATAAAACAACAGGAGAGCGAGCTTTCAGGTCAGGTGATAATGTCCTTGGAGAAACACCGCAGCCCAAATCCAAGTCCCTGGCTCCAGTTAATCCTTCTCAGGAATAATCACATACCCCTATGGACCCTAACACCCAGCCTCTATGGCACTAATGACACAATTTTTTTACTCAGTTTCTTAAAGAGGATCATTAAAAAACCATGGGAGGAATCAACAGATACCAAATGTTGGCAGGGCTGTGGGGAAAAAGGAACCCTTCACCACTGTTGGTGGGAGTGTAGACTGGTGCAGCCACTGTGGAAATCAGTGTGGAGATTCCTCAAAAAACTAGCATTGGAAGTCTCATTCAATCCAGCTATTCCTCTTCTGGGTTTTTTGCCAGAAAAATTGAAAACGTCATGCTTCAGCAATATATGTGCACCCATGTATATGTATACAAGATAGATAGCTATACTACTAATCTCTGTTTTTCTAAAAGAACAGTTTGTGCTTTCATTGTTTGATCATTTTTTTCATGCCTAAATCTTGTAACCCAAACAACTATTTCTAAGATAACAATATGCAATATATTAACTAGTGTTAATCTCCTACTATTTTTTTTGAAATTCTGTATCATTTCTACTTTTTTTTTCTGTTTTGCTTTTTAAAATAAAAAAGTGAAGAAGAAGAAAAAAAAAAAAAAACCATGGCAGTCACTTATCTAACAAACCTGCTGAAATTTTCACACACACTCCAATGTGTATAAGAGTCTACAAAGGGTTTTGCTCACACAGGTACTACTGAGTTTGGATTTCTAGTCTAGACATTTCTTAGAAAGGTAAAAATATTATCCTTATTTTAAAGCTGAGGGTTCTAAGACTCAAGGAAAATGTGACTTCTCTATAAACTGTTCATAGTCACAAGGGACAGAGCCAGGATTAAAGGTCACATGTCAAGGCCCATTCTCTTCCCTAAAAGAGCTATTTTTCTCTGTTGAGGGCCCCATAGGAAAATACTGAGTCTGATGATTATTGGCACCAACCCTGCCTATCTCATATCTTTTATATAATTACCTGTGCAGGTGACTTTTGTCCTGCAGTACAGGCATTCTCCAAAAGACCCTTCCCTTCTCTAGCAAGGGAGACTTTCTCAGCTAGTTTCCAAACTCACGCTTGCTACATAGTGGGAGGTTTGAAGAGCTGGCTTGTAATAATATGTGGCTACTTACTCCTTCAGGAAGTCAATGCTGTGTGTCTCATTCAATTCCACAGTCTTGCTTTGAACTGTTTTCTAAGCCAACTGGGAGAAATCTAAATGTCTCTAAAGGTCAACTCAGAGTCTCTAAAGGTCTGGATGCTTCATGTTCATTCTTTAAGCAGGGTCACCAACTGTTCCAACTTATATGGGACCCCGTGTTTCCTGGGACACAGAACTTTTAAGGCTAATACAGGACGAGTCAGCTGCCTAACAATTTCATTTCATTTCATTTTCATTTTGCATCTTGACTGAAATAAGGATCCAGGCTAGAGTGTTCACACAGTATACCCAAGGTGTTCGCAGACGCTAAGATCAAACTGAGTTTTGAAACAGGGTCTAATATCCAGAGTTAATGCTACTGGAGCCCTCTGTCACCAAAACAGCACAATTTAGCTGAGGTGGATGTTCTTGGGTACTGACATTTCAAGGAACACCTCAAACCTTCCACTTCTCAGGAGAATTCTCATTATTCCAACTTCTGAAGTGCACAGAATTTTTTCAGGACTGAAATAAAACTGGGAGCATTCTCTTTTGCCTTAAGCTCAATGTTCTGATTTGCATGTCAATGTGAGCAGTGTTATTTCACTGAGGGCTCCTTCTAAAACACCCAGAGCAGTGCAAGCAGTCTGAGCTGGTAAATCAACCAGTCCGTTCAGAGAATGAATGGGCCGTAGAGTCTCACCTGAGGAAGTGGAATAAGAGTCCAGTCTTAAATTTAAATCCTTCCTCTGCCTTACAGTAGCTGTGTGACCTCAGGGTTAATAATAGTTATTTCTCAGGATTACTGTGGAGCATGAAATAGATCAGTCAATGTGAGTCTACCTTACTTTGTGACTGGCACATGATAAATGCTCAGTAAATGTTAGTTCATGAAGGACTTCATTCCCCTAAAAAGGAAACCCAAAAAATGCTCACACTGTAATCTCAAACTTCCATCAGGGTTTCTGATACCTAAACCTACATGAAAATAACAGATTGTATCAATAAGAATACAAACAGCACTTTTTTTTCTAAAATAAGCCAAAGATCTGAACAGACCTTCTACCAAAGAAACATACAAATAAAAAACTGATGTGTAATATGCTCAAATATTTAGTTAATATGGAAATGCATATTAAAGTCATAATAAGGTGTTATACCTGCTAGAATGATTAGAAATACCCACAGTATTATATGTAGCAATTATGCTGAGGAACTGAAATTTTCCTAAAGTAATTGTGGAAATGAGAACTGGTACCACCACTTTAGAAAACAGAATGTCAGTTTCTTATAAAGTTAAACACAAACTTACTATCTGACCCAGCAGTCCTACTCTTAGGAATTAACCCAAGAGAAGTAAAAAAGTATGTTCACAAAAAAGACACAGCAGTTTTATCCATAAAAGCCAAAATTATGTAAACAATAAACTGTTAGTCATCGAAGGAATAAACATATGATGCATCTACAAAATGAAATATTGCTCAGTAAAAAGAAACTACTGATATAACAAAATGGTTGAAAAATCAAATATTGTTCACTTTACAAAAGACTCCAGAGAGAAAAGTCT
Source organism: Cuniculus paca (assembly GCA_004365215.1). Taxonomy (NCBI): domain Eukaryota; kingdom Metazoa; phylum Chordata; class Mammalia; order Rodentia; family Cuniculidae; genus Cuniculus; species Cuniculus paca. The sequence continues at coordinate 4,321 of RJWT010027569.1, forward strand.
ATATACAGTTTCACTCCATTTACATGGAATTTTGGAAAAGACTGGGGAAGGGAGAGGAGATGGATCATGTGCAGAGACACAGGGGAGGGGTGTGACATACGGGACAGCCTGTCAATTTTGTCAAAACTCAATGAATCTACATATAAAAACCAGAGTTTTATTATCTGTAAATTATATGTTAATAAATGTGATTTTTAAACATCCAAAATCAATTCTAAAGAATGGGGTATAACAAGGGGAAGAGTTGCCAGCTTGGCAATGTGGGAGGTAAGGCATGGAAGGATGGACAGGACACCGCCAGCCATTGGATTCTGTGAATGCACTGTGACCCATGCCTTTGATTATTCGAGGAAGCCAACCAAGGAAAAAAGAAATATTCATTGATGAGTGTTTGATGTGTCCTCCAGTCTTATCTCACTTGGCTACTTCTGAAGTCAGGTCAATACATCATCTTAGAAAACACATCACATGGCTATAAATATGCTAACGGAGCTGTTACTCCTGCTGCTGCCCCCAGCCACATTTCAGAGGAGCTCAAGAATGACTTTTTGTGAAATTACTTTTTACAAGTGACAACAGCAGTCTAAGAACGTGGATCCCTCTTATCACTGATTCCAATTCTGGCGAAGTGTACCCATGAGAAAAGGAAGACAAACCAAAAAAATGGTTCAGCCCAACCTCGACCTTGACAGTACCCCCAGTAGGTCCCACTCCCAGCCCACAGAGAAGTGCACAGAGCCCCAGAGAAGGGAGGACCACAGTGCAGAGGCTGGTGGAGTGGAACAGGCTATATGTGGTAGGGACACCCAGGGGGGTCTACCTATTCTTTCTTGAGACAGGCTGCTCTATTCTGAGACTAATTTTATGTATTTAACTTGTTTGATGCTTAAATGTCTTTTATATATAAATGGATACGATGTCCCCTCTTGTCACACATTTCTATTTCTGTCTCTCCATTCCCTTTTAAATTTATTAATTCATAGGCTTCCCAAGCCTGGAACTTCTGCTGGGCATTGTGACACAGTTAGGAAAGCCTTGCAAGTACCAGTACCAACCTGCTATTTATAAGATGCACCCTAAACTTCCATCACAGGGCTTCATGAGACAAACACCTACAACCACTACCACCACCTGACCCTATGATGAGCTTCTGAAACTTTCTCAACTATCCCAAACTTCGACACAGCCTCCACACCTGCAAAGTTCTTGCTCTACATTTCCTCTCCTTCCCTGAGATGTGGTGAAATGTCTCCTCTCCCTACTGGTAGAGCTCCATTCCCTTCCCTGAAATATCTTACGCTCCTCTCTTATATCATCCCCAGCCCCTTACAGCATCATCATATTTGTATATCTGTGTCTTCTGCATTAAACTGCGGGTTTAACCTTGCAATGCTGGCATCTGCAGAAAGTACTGATACATGCTGACTGAATATATAATGCAGGACTCCATGTAATGTCTATTTATTGAGTGCTCATTATAAGCAAGGTGTGGGACTGGAAGAGTGCGGGCCCAGGATGATCAGCTTGGCCCCTATACTTGCCACTAGAAGGAGAAACTAATACTTTCCATGGTGCCACATTCCACAAGATGACCTCTGTATGGAAGGTCAAAGCATGAGAACAGAAGCATCTCTTTATAAATTCATCAGTTAGAGAAAAATCTTTAGAATTTACCTTTAATTTATGGACAGATCCAAAAAAGAAGCTAATATATTTATTCAAATGGACATGAGTACCACAAAAGGCTTACATTGTAAAACATAAGAATCCAATTATATTTATGCTTAGATGGTTGCAAATTTAATCTCATTTGATAAGAAACTAAGAATTCTGAAAATCTGAAGCCGATTCCAAATATTTCACATAATCATTTTAGAACTCAGAAGAGATTAGGGTTCTTTAAGAGGGAGATTTTGTTTCATGCCATCTGGATGCATGTTCTAGGCTAAACAGTCTTCAAGGGTCATCTCTGATATTGGGCAAATCACTTGCCAGGCGGTCTCAATTTTCTCACCTGTGAGAATGGAATGGAAAATGGGGAGTGGACCAGACCCAGTGAATCACACCTTTCCATTCAAGCACCCAATTCTGAATGTGCCATGTTGCACATGGAATTAAGGGTCAAATTCTAAGTTCTTTTTTGCATGTAAGTAAGTAACAGATCCTGTAAGTTTCTCTATATTCTTTCTTTTAATATGGTAGGAAATACAATGCTATTAAATGTTCCATATTCTGATCTAAATTTGTCTTTCTCTGCTGTTCTTACTCTCTGGCTCTTCCCTCCTCCCCATTTAGGAGAGGAATATTGATACTTAGTGGCCACTAATATCCATTTCCTTTGATCTGATAACAGCACCTTGCATTTTTCCAGGAACCTATAGTGCAATTTTCCAGAACCATCAGTGAGAATTTCCAGTCTGTCTTGGCCAAGAATGATGCACTCAGTTCAAGCAAGACCAATTAGATAACCTTTGCATGGAATATGCGTCTTGATCAGAGTAGCATAAATAATGAGACTCTGATTTTAATTGTTATTAGTTCATATTTGTAACACATAATGATTACACTTATCATGGGGAGCTGGTACATGTACATAACTCACCTTAACCCATTTTTACATTTCCTTCTCCTCTCTCACTCTTGGTCCCATTCATTTGCAAAAGATCTTTATGTCAGTGCTCATGAGAGACTTCATCACTTTCTGTTACTTAGATTATTTGAGCTAACCAAGTTTCAGCATTTCACTAAACCACGGTTTTGTTATTTTCCTTTGATTTTATTATTACCTTATAACCTTATATCAAAATACATTTTGCTGAAATTGGAGTCTATTTTTCTCACCTGCAACAAAAGAGCCCTAATAGTTACAAATTTTTAGTGTAATTATTTTCTTACAACTTAAAATGTGCTGCCTATTCCTCCCAAGAGGTCATAAATGTAATATACAACAGTAAGACAATTCATCTGCTTCATTAGCATCTTACATATATCCCCCTCATCTGGGGTAGCTGGAGGAATTTTCCACCCTGGCTTTCCTCGTGACAAAGGAGCAGTACATTGACAATATAATTCTTTGCTAACTTCTTACCCACCAGGAAAATATTTGGGAGCATCCTAAGGCCAGTGAGGACAAACATGGCTTGACTGTAGAATGGTGAATACGAAGATGCTCTAGGAAACTGAAAACTCTAGGTGAACTTAAGAGTACAAATTCATTCTCTTTTCAAACCTTGGACTCCAGTAGCAGTAATAACAACCAGGTTTTTAATTGTTAACAGTGTTGGGCAGTCATTACCTATAAAGCATTGAATATAAAACTTTTTATGTCATTTGAACCATACAGTCATCAATGAACGGTTAGCACTACAAATACTTCTTCCTTTGGGTGAAAAGACTGAGGTTTAGAAAGTTAAAACCTTGTGCCAAGTCAGGAGTGAATGAAAGAGCCAAGATCAAACTCAGATCTTTCTGATTTCATAGTCAACACTCTTCATAACTTTGACATCATGTTTAACGTGGGCAAGTTTCTGCTTCTGAGCGAGAAATCACAGACCATTTGGTTAATAATGTAAAAAGGAAAGGACAGCCGTTATTTTTCATGCCAGGAACAATCACCCAAGGGGTTTGGCATCTAGGTGCGCTGCCTAGATTTATCCATTGCCTTTCCGCCTCTCCTTGGCACTTGAGACTTTGCTGTCTTCTGCATACTGACAAGCCCTACCTTACCTTAGGCAGGACTATTTTTCAGGTTAAAAAAAAGAAAAGGACTATGACTTTCCATAAGACAATAGCTCCCCAGAGCTTTGCCAAACTTTTAACTCCCACCTGGCTCATTGCTATAGACACAGTTTCAGGAACCTCAAATCTTATACTTTGTAAGCTGCTCTTAGTTATCAGGAAAAAAAAGTCTGAGTAGTTAACATGAAGTTCAGTTAGACTTTTAAATACACTCTCATAGAGCTTTTCAAAAAGACCCTACTTAATACCACAAGAATAGAATGGAAAACACTGATATGCTGTACATTCGCTCAACTAAAATTTACTGGACAAGTGTAGCTAGTAGTATTGCAGGCTAATTTCTTCATAGTGATGCGCACACCATGATTAGATAGTAACAACAGAAAAAATTGGGTAAAGGTATGCAGAAATCTATTTTGCTTTCACATCTCTACCGTAATTCTAAAATTATTTCAAAATAAAAGTCTTCAAAAAATATAATAAACTGAATATTGAAGGCAGTATTACTGATGGAATCCACTTGAACTTAGAATCTTGAATCATTTCCATAAATGAAGCATCATTGGTAGCAACGGTATAAAGTCTTCCAGTTCAAAGTCACAAGGAAGAATGACACATCTTGCAAGCCAAAGCTTTAATGAGAGCTGCACATAAAGGAAAGTTTCATCATGATGCTTCACATATGGGTCATAAATATACAATATAAAACATCATGGTAAACGGCACATGGGTTGAGAGGAGGGAGAGAAAAAATGGAGAAAGTAAGGAAGACAAAAGGAAATAGAAGAATAAGAGGAAGTGAAATAGATAAGAAATAAGCATTTTTATTACCCATTTAGATTCAGTAAAAGAATTTGCACATTTGTTTAGGTAATTTGACAACATAGAGAACATAAGACATCAGAGTGGCCCTCAACACAAAAAAGTAAAAACTTAAAAAAAAAAAGTTCTAAAGGAAATTTGAGAAACACCTACACAAGGGTTATTCAGTGTAAACAAAGCATTACAGAAGAGTTTTAAAAGTCACTAAAATGATACTCAGAGCCTGCAGAAAAGTTGGTAAAGTTTTAAAGTCACTAGATCTATAACCAAGAGCAACGTCAAAGATTCAAAAGTCTTCTTTAAAGGACAGCAATTATTTTTAATTTTTATTCCTAGGACCAGATAAAAGGAGATTTGTCCAATTTAGAATCTTTTTTTAGATATAAGGAAGAAGGTCTTGAAATAACAGGTGAGAAATATCTCAGAAGATCACCAATGGTGATTACCAGGTTGTCTTTAGATGACTGCAGAGAGATTGCTTTTTATAAAGGTTTAGTATAAAAGAATGAAGGAGGAATTGATGGTGGATTTAGAGTCCTTTCCACCTCATGGGATCAAAGCATATACAACATGTAGTTGCTGTAACATTTCTTTGAAGAGTAGTTGCTAAAAAGGAATTAGGCGTCACTATGTAGAATATCTAAATAGAAAGCATCAGTCACATCATGAAACCAGTGCTCCCCCCCCAAAAAAAATTCCCTGGACTGATCCAGTTTTCTAACCTCTTCCTATTTCAAAGACTTTCAAAGGACATATGACCATGAAACCGCAATTTAGAAGACAAGCTGATCTGGCACTAAGCGCCAATTACTTTTCCAACAGAACAACTGAGGTAAACTTTGCAGAAAATAAATCAGGACCTCAAACTAGAATCTAAACAACAACAACAACAAAAAAACCAATGCCACTACTCCTCCCATACTTTAATTTTCAAGAGGTATATGCGTTCACATCCTATTTATTCTACTCTTCTATGGTGAAAGATTTGAGATAAATAATTCAGTTTTCAAAATTCATATTTTATTATGAAGCGAACATAATAGTGTGGTGTGTATTTTTATTTTCCGTTTGTAAGCTTTACTGTCCTAATCTACTCATCTCACACAAAAAGTCTAGCAGCACCAGATTCGATGACTTTATCCTAGCTTGTCTTCCATTAATAATTTAGTAGAATAATTCGGTCAAACACCCAAAGATCTCCCCACTAATGCAACCAAGATTTGCTAAGAAAAATCAATTTATAGTTTGCCTTAGCTCACTCACACACAAAAAGTTAGTAAGGTCTGAAACTTAACCATCCTCAAACTCACAAGAACCAGTAGATTACCTGAGGCAAGCAAAGGGTTAACACAGCTGATTTCTAGGTTAAGAGAAGGATGTAACATAATTTTTAAGGAGAACACCTGGAGGGAGAAAAGTAATATTTTGTTTCCATTTCCAGAAATTACAGACAAACATGAAGCAAATCACATCATTGAAATACTCAATTATCTGAACACGCTAATTAACTAAATGTAATCAACCCGCTTTCAATCCTCTCTTCACCTGCTGTAATATTTCTAGTGCATTGCCTTTCTTATGCCCCAGAATCGGTAGAACATTACACAGTCTTCACGGTGCAGCAAAGAGAAACAAATAAGCACAGATTTTTGCTGATGGCAGGAATTTCTCATGCTCTGAGCATATGAACCAACAATATGGAAATCGCAGCACTGGCTGTATATTTTGATTATTCTCCACACCTATTTTTGCAAGAGAAACTTAAAGTTCAATTAGGCAACATGATGTTCAGTTATGGTTATTTCATAAAACTGAGCAGTCATTTAAAGGAGTAAATATGCAGTCACGACAGAATTAAATATTCATGAAATCAGAAGCAACTGGAAAACTGAGGATATCAGAATATTAAAATTCATCATAGTTTTCTCAATGTAAATATTGTATGCATTTGTAAGAACTACAGCATGTTCAAATTCCAGTTCCTTGGTAGGAACAATATTGATTTTGGTAGATAAACAACAACCTTGATTCTTAGCTCAGTTTCAAAATGCAAAACAATTCTGAACATTTGCAAATCCAAACTTGTTAAGTGAGCTGTCCCCAAACACAGAAGAGCAACATTCAATATGATCTTGACATGTTTTGGGTATTTGTTTAATCTACTCGTGTCTCAGGAAAGGTCCAGCAGAAACCGAAGCAACCTCCAAGGAGGAGCTCTTCAAGAGATTGCAATCCGCTTTTAACCAGCAGAAGTGCCTCTTTTCCTATACACTTCCTTACACGAGCAAAAGTGAAAAGTAGATTGACTGACAGTTCTTCGGTTCCAATATTCTGATTTGTTGAACTGCTTTCCCCAATATCAGCAGCCAGTTTCAAAATGTGCTAACAAATACACGTGTACACTTTACACAGATACAACCAAACAACACAAGCTTCCACGAAACTAAACTCCAAGTCTGTATGGAGACAGAAGGCTGAAACAAAGCTGTAATAAATATTCTACTAATATTACCAAGGCATTATTTTCTATGCCATTTCCCTACCATTTTCTCAGCAGAAGAAACATCAGCACCAGAGAATGGCATTTGAGCCATTTCTTACTGGAATTCAATTACCTGAAGAACTCCTCTCTGCCCAGTAAGTAGCAGCTGTTCCCTAGTCTACAATGACACAGCAGGGCTGCAAAGGATTTGCAGGGTTCACCTGCTGCCAGGCACTGGGCTCCTGATGTCCTAAGTAAGAGGAAACCAGGTAAGCAGGAAAACATCCAGCCCAGAGCGGGGTTAAGCAATGTTCTCCATTCTGCAAATGAGCCAAACTTTGCTCCCATTGTTATCTTTAGGTTGATGTCACCTCGCTCCAAGGAGTCTCTGAAGCCACTTGGCAGCTCCTGAAGACGTGTTTTCTCCAGACCAATATCGTCCAATATGCCTCTGCTCCCCCATGAGGGCAAGCAAAGGTCTCCACACTGCTCCCGGAGGTGCCCTGCTCTGTCCTAAGCATCACATCGCATGTAGCAAAAGACTTTTCTCTGCACACATCACTGAACACGGAAATCTGACTTCTACACGCGCCTTCCAGTTCTGAAAGTCACTATCTCCGGTGGGTTACCTGCCCTCCCACGCCACCTCCACATCTGTCGCCCCCGCCCCCACACGAGCGAGGTACGGGGGTTGGGGAGCGGAGGGGTTAAAGTGACAGCCACTATGAGAGCTCCTCGGTTTTGTTCAAAAGATGTCACAGCGGCGGCGAAACCGGCGAAACCGGGCACCTACCTTGCTCTCGCCTTTCTCGCCGCTGGACCTCGTCTCGGGATCTTCGCTGTCCTCCGCGCCCGCACTCTCGCCGGCCAGTTCATCCTGAGCCCGCTGCTGTTCTCGCTGCGGCTGGGGCTGGGTCCGCGGCGGCGGCGCCTGGCAGGCTCCGCCAGCCCCCTGGGAGCGGGGGATGGGCTCCGGGCGCGGAGAAACTCCCTCCACATCCATCTCCATCTTCCCATTCAACTGGAGGGCAAGACAAAAGCGGAGCGGAGACTTGGCAGCGGCGCCCGGCGGCGGCTCCTCAGCTGCCCGCCGCACGCATGGCTCGCCGAGGAGGGGCCGCCTCCCGCGCCCTCCCTCCTGCCGCCCTTCGCCCGCGCTCCTGCTCGGCTCCAGCGCTGGCGGCGCCCGGCCGGGAGCGGCGTCCTTGGAGCGGTGGCCTTCAGGCGCCCCCGGCACCCTCGCTAAGCGGAGCGCATCCCGGCGGCGGCGCCTCTGCTCCCACGCGCGCCCGGCCGGGGACCCCGGGGACGCCGGGGACCCGCGCGCTCTCCAGCCGGCCTCCGCGGCTCGCCGCCCGCCAGCTCTCCTGGGGCCCCGCGGCGCTTCCCCTCCCACCCTTCCCAACAAAGTTGCTGGAAGAGCAAAGCGGATGGCCGGAGCCTGCCCGGCGGGAGTGGCAGGGCTAGGGACCGTCAGGTGCCAGTGCAATCCTCCGTCCCCGCGCGCGGGCCACGCGCCGACCCTCACTCTCGCCCCCTCCCCTGCGCGCAGGAGCCGAGGGAAGGAGGTTTCCCGACCTGGGCGAGGCGGCGGCGGCGAGGACTAGGAGAGCCGCCCGCGGAGGGCTGGAGGCTGGTGAGCCCGCCCGGACCCCCAGGTGACCCCCACCTCCGCTGACCCGGGTCCCCCTCCCTCCCGCGGCCGCACGGTCCCGGCTCGGCTCCTCCCGAGCGTGCGCGAGTGAGTCCCAGAGCTCCGCTCCGAAGTCAGCTGGCACCGCGCAGCACCACTCTAGGGCACCAGGGAGAGGAGACGCCGGCGGCAAATTCGGGGCAGGAAATCGACCTACCCTTGCCTGCCGCCGGTCGAGGGCTAGACCTGGGGAGGGGTGGGGCCCCGCGAGGCCGGCGAGGACGCGAGCCTCCGGGTGCGCGGGAATGTGGCATGAAGGTCCGCCGCTGAGGGTCCACGAGGGTGGAGGAGGGAGAAGCGAGGTGTAGCTGCCAGGCATTAACGCGACGCGCCCCAGGGTGGGCGCCAGCTGGGCACCTTCTCCCAAGTGGGAGTTCTCCTGTGCGGGCAGGGCAAGACTCCAGGAAGCTCTGGTGGGGACCATAGAGGTAGGGAGCGAACTGCGTCCATAAATAGAGATAGGAAGACACGCAAGGGGGGACTTGGAAATCCTCACAGTGAGGCTCAGGGCCAGTCAGGTGATCAGGGTGACTTCTACATTTAACACCACTTGGTCCTGGAGAACAGCTTGCAACTTAAGTAGAACAGCTAAGTCAACTGGACCAGTCTAAAAAGGACCTATGGAGAGAAATAGCGAGTTTTTAAGAACCCGTCTAATACTAACTAGAGCCTATTGTTCTGGCTTTAGGTTCCATCATGCCCCCAGATGGATCCGCCAATGAATGAACTATTCATACATTGCCTAGCAGAGGGTAGCTTTTTCTCTCAACATATAATGTAAAGCAGAAAACACTTGCCTAATGAAGCTGGAAAATTGCGTTGTTCATCTCATGTCTGCTTTGCATTAACTTAAACACAACTTCACACTACTCCAGTAGATGCACAAGAGCACATCATTAGGGTTTCTCCTTTACTGAAATCTCATCTCTGACTCTGCCTGTGTGACAGAAATTAATTGCCACTTTAATCAGTGCAGACAGCAACTAGGATAATGCAACATGAACGTGCTTTTGGAAAGACAAAGTTTGGGGGTTGAATTACACAATCCCTTTTTCTTCAACATTTCTATAAACTGAATTTCAAATTGGGACTTTTTTTTAAAAAGGGAGATTTGTTTTGTAATACTGGGTGTAGATCCTAGGGGCTTCTCATTGAATATATATATATATATATATATATATATATATATATAATCTCAGTAACTAAGTTGCCAGGGGCTGGACTCAAAACTTGCCCTCCTACCTCCCTTCTCAAACTGCTGGGATTACAGGCATGAACCACTAGGCCTATCTTCACTATACATTTGAAAGACATTATGACCCCCAGATGTAGTAATGTACCAGTCCAGTGAATAAATATAGACCTATGTCACTTTAAGGATATTTACCCTCCATTTCCTCTCAAGCACATGGTAATAAACCAACAATTCTTATAGGATTTTTATTATGGCAAATTAGATTATCTGTGTAGAGGTACTTGGCAAATCACATAGTACCTAGAAACATTCACTGTTATAATGGTAAGATGATAAAAATTCACCTTGATCATTTATCAGAAGACCTTGATTTAGGAAAAAGAAACTACCAGTTTAATCTTCAAATTTTCTAAAAGATATTTGGCATTGTCAGAGAATAAAGCCCCTTCTGAATTCAGGGAAAAAAGCAGTGGTGTATGTGCAATGAAGTTTTGAATTTGACAGATTTTTCTTCTACAATATAGAAATAAAAATCACATGTCAGTTCAGACAGGAGCTGGAATAGCTGACTGGTAAATTATTATTCTTCCATGCTTGTTACTTCCCAAAATGTGTTTGTGAACTTCTTTCAAGGCTTAGATGAAGATTAAATCAAAAGAAAAATAAAATGTTTCAAATAAATTTGTTCTAAATTTAGTCATGTGTTTTTAAAGATTTCTATTATTAAATGCAGAAATTTCTTTCTTTTGCACCTCTAGGTTTTGGGGCGCATTTTTTTTAGCATCTGTCATAAGTAAATACAGTCTCACAAAATATATTACATTTCAAAACTGTTGATTGCACCTAATTATGCATGTAAATTGCTACTTCAAGCATGTAGACAGCTTGCAACATTTTGAAAATTTTGCCCTACTAGTCATCTGAGGTATTTGTGTTACTATTTTGCAGTTGCCTTAAATGACTGTTCATTTCCACATTAACTTTTCATTAATGATGGGTCTATGAATAAGTTTGACCTTTTGCAGTCTCTTTCTCAGATGGCTCAAATTTAGTAAATCAGCACTTTTAACAAAATCACCCTTCCTATTTATACCAAACCACTTGACTTTCTGAGTCACTGAGATGAATTTACAGTGTCCTAGGAGTCTAATCAATCTAACCCCCTTGTTACTCAAAGTGTGGTCCAGGGACTCAAAACATCTGAACACCTAGCAGTTTGTTAAAAAAA
>RJWT010027570.1:0-15473 GCA_004365215.1 Cuniculus paca
AGGACAAGGACCAGGCCTTAGTCATTTTATCCCTCATCTACTCCCAGCTGCCACATCTGTAATCAACAAATGTGTTGTAGACTGAATCAAATTGTTGAGGCTCAAAAAATGTCACCTCACTAATCTGACTGTTTTAAATTAAAGGCACTTGGTGATCAGCAGGTGACAAATGGGGAGTTCTCTGAAATTCCTTTATCTGCTTGAAGACTAGATTCACCTAGGAGGAACACAATTGCTTTCAATCTCACTGAAATTTAATTAACAAAGGAGAATTAAATTCCTATCACAGAGAAAGATACTGAAGGCCAGACATCACATTTATAGCACAGAAAACTTTGTCTGAGGACACCATCTATCCTTCCAAGCCCAACCATTTTAAAGACCATTTACTCTTCTCTAATTTTTCTTCACACCCTCTTTCCCTCTCTCCTATGAATATGGTTATACACATTTCTGAATCTCTTTGCATTATTAGGTATTCACCTTCCTGTGTATGTAAACAATTGAATATGTTTTCTGTCCTGTTACTCTCTCTGATGGCAGTTTCTTTCAGCAGATTTAAAGACTTTAAACTTCAGAGGAAGAGAAAGGAATTCCCCTTGTTCCTATAGAAACAAACTACGAGAGTACTAATGCAACATCTTTGGGGATTTCATAAAGTAACAAAAAAAAAAAAACAAAGTTCCTCAACGTCTCAGATGCACAGTTATCTGGAGAATATGTTAATCACAGGGAGGTTGCATACAAGTTGAATAAAGTATTTCAGGATAAAATACATTTGCTAAATCTCTGTCACATGCAACATACTCCCTCTGAACTTTGCTAATCAAATGTTAGTGCTTAATACCAGCTGTCTTTTTAAATCTCCCAGATGTTGGAGTCTTATTTTCCAAAATGCCCTTTAAAGTCAGTATCTCCAGTTCAGTTTCCCGGGAGTGGGAGGCCAGTTTGGTACGGTGTCTCTGTCCACTTGGAAAGGCTTTCATCATCCATGGTGAATCAACGTGGAGCCTTGTAGGCAATCTGATTTGCTAATGTGGCCAAGGTCAAATCAAGCAGCATTTTTCTGATTTTCTAGCTCCCCTGTGCAAGATGCCATGTGCTTTTATTATTATTTTGGGATATGTGATTGGCAGAAAAGCCAAAGCAGGGTAATGGAACCGAACACTTCATTCCTCTCATTCGCTCAGCTTTATCACAGCTAAATGATGGCTGGAAGGAGGAGGAGGCTGTGGATGTCACCTGTAATGCTCCATTTTGAGCTCACTGTTTGCCTTGCAGGTCTCCCTCAGCCTGAATTCCTTTGGCTAATGTGTCAGCACCTGATTCTGCTTCCATTTTCATTCTCATATTTCACTCTGGGCGCCTGCTATGTGGCTAGACCTGACAAGAATAAATTCATAAGGATTCAAGCTACAGAAAACCTTGAATATACTCCCGTTAAAGGTCCAAGAGGGCAACAGAGAAATTGTCTCTAACTCAGTTGTGGAACACTGTAACAAGGGCATTTCTGGGGAGAAAAATCATATTGCACTGTTGCACCTGTAATGTTCGTAGCTGTTAAGGACTTTGCCACCCCTAAATGACAATACATTAAGGGTAGCATTTCAGCCTCTGGGAGGGAGGGCAGAGCCAAAGTTCAGGGCTGGTCTGGGCTCCTCCTGGCAGCTATACTTTTCACCCCCCAGAAAATCAATTACTACTTCTCCAGATGTTGGCGATGGACTAGTGGTTTTTAACTAATCACGTTTCATGACAATTCTTTTCCACAAAATAACTTTTATTAATGAAAGGGGAGATGAGAAAATACTTCGCCTTGAGCAGCTTGCTGATATGCTAATACCCTCTCTTGCTGAAATACTAATGAATCAAAATTTAACCCTCGCATAGCTAAAAGGGAGCACAGGTGAGTCCCTTCTCTGATGCTTCCTGGCCAGGTGGTTTTGGAAGATCAAGTCTCAGTCACCTCTTTGGTAAAATGGGTTTCTCTTGAGCATTCAATGAGCTCATATATGCATCATGCATATTAATGCTATGTAAATATAGTCATATGTGCAATATCACATGCATACTCATACATGTGAGATGAATGGAGTCTGTTTCTATACTGTTTAATTTGGGATTTCCTTAAAGAATTGCATAAGAGGGAGAATAGATATTGCTTTAGACTGTAGCCATCTTTAAACAACAGGATTGTAAAAGATCCTGCAGGAACTGCATCATTAGGAGCTGAGCAGATTTTGAAGTTATTGCTGTCATCAGGAATCAATATAAAAAATTAGTGTTAAAAATATGGAAAAGTGTAACGAAGTCCACTGACCAAGTGATAAGTGATTCAATGAGATATACCATGGAATGGATATACTATGCCGCCTTAAAAAATAATGTGTTTTAAAAAATCTTATATTATGTGGAAAAATATATATGTATACATGTATTCTTGCATTTTTTTATTTTAAATTTTAAAATTAATGTTTTTCAGTACTGGAGATTGAACCTCTGCACTGAGTTATTGCCCTAGCCCTTTTATTGCCCAATCTCAGTTTCAATTTATGATACTCCTGCCTCAGCCTTCCCAGGGCTGGGATTATAGGGATGTGGCATCACACCTGGATCATACATTTTCATGTAAACATGGATATAGAAAATTTTTAAAAATTAGAAAAGAACACACCAAAATTACACCTGCACAGGTACAAAAATGGGGGAGACCTGCTCATGAAGAATTTTTTCATCCTTAAACATAATTTTTGATTATTATAAATTTAATATGAACAGCAATTTTACAAGAACGTTAAAAATTAATGTACTTAGAAGCTGATGAATGGAAGAATAAATGTAGATCAGATCAAGCAATTATACCAGTAGGTTTTGTGTTTTTCAGAATACTGTTACACTTTACGAGAGGAGCTGAAAAAAAATAGTTCAAACAGAAAAGGAGGCCCAACAAGCAGACTTTTGTCAGCAAGTTTACTAGTTTACTATTTAATCCTTATGCTGACCTTTGGGTTATAGTCCCATTTTTGCTCTGGTTTTCATACAACTTTAAACAATAATAACTGGGAGAAAGAAAAATGGTTGACAGCAAAATCAGGTTTTGGCTTCAACATATACTAACTCACTGACTTTGGGCAGATGATGTAATGCTTATAACTCAGTTTCCCTCTCTGTCAAATAAAGAAAATGTCACTTACACTGTGGATGTGAGGATGTGGGATACTAATCACAGATCCTAATACACGCCGAGTACTTAAAATGTTAATTATTAGTAATAAAAGGTGCCAGAAGTTGAAGTGACCTAGAATTATTGTTTAGAAGCCCAAAGAGAGTATTACAGATGCTATGTGAGATTAAAGCAAGAGTTCTGCTGAATACATAAATCCAATCTAAAGGAAATTTGAAACATGTGAGCAGCGGTATGTGCTTCCCAGGTGACACCCCCAGACCTCATCTTTGTATTAGGGTGCCCTCTCTCCATCCTGCCTCTTATTCCAAGGTCATTCTTTGAGTTAACTGGCACTTGGCACCATCCACTAATGAAGTAGTATAATGTAGACATTTGAAAGATAGGGAAAAGGGGTCACTCAGAGGGAACTAAGACAGGGCCTGTAGGGAAGCAGCACTCCAAATATGATGCTTAGATTTACAGGCCCATAATTTTAATGTTGTCAATGAAAAAAGAATTTTATCCAGGAAGTTTAATTCATACTAAGTAAAATTAACAAGGTTTATAAACAAATACATTAGTTCACTGGCAATGCATCCTGTAAATAGTAGTAGTCATTTTTTTTCTTCTCCTTCTTCTTCTCCTTTTTACATTTGAAAGTTGAATTTCTGGAAAATAAACTAAGAATGAAGGAGTTGCAGGCCTGAGGGATTTTTCTTTTATTGCAGTCACCGCTGTGTTTCCAGTATCTACACTAGAATAATGCCTGGCATAATAACTGCTCAATAAATTGTTGTTGACCTGAAAAATAAATGAAGAAGAAAGGAGAGATGGACAGAGAAAGGAAGGGAAGGGAGAAAGGAGTCAGAGAGAGAGAGAGAGAGAGAGAGAGAGAGAGAGAGAGAGCGTGTGCGCAAGCCAGCGCAGGGTTTTTGGGTGAGAACTAGTATCTATCAGGGGAGGTGACTTCCTTGTCACCTTTACCCTGAAGCTCCCCAGACTGTGTGCCCAGATTTCCCAGCCAGTGCTCACTTGATGCACTCTGATAATGGGTAGGGCTGCCGAGCCCGTGATAAATCCTTGTTTAAACAATCATTCTAGAGAGATCCAAAATTCGAAAGGAGGCGGGAGCCAGGAGTAACAGGACACGGCAGAAGACTGGCCCCCTTCTTCCTTTTCCAAAATGTCTTGCTGTAATCCGAGCTCTCTCACTGTGGAAAGCTCTGACTATTTCCAACTGATGAGCTCTCATCTTAGATCTGGGGAGAAAGCTTAATGAGTTTAGAAATAGATTTCTCTCATTTTCTTAAACTACATATTCTTACATTACATTTTATAATATTACCTGCCTGTCCTTAACAATAACCGGGAGATTTGAAAGTCTCTGCTTTCATCTATCCTCGGATAGAACAGCTCCTTTTATACATTTAATCTCATCATTCCGTCCCAGGTCCACATTGCACAAATCAATAATGACCGGCTGGGGATTCAGCACAGTGGCCTAAGTGCCTGCCTAGCAAGCGTGAGGTCATGAGTTCAATCCCTAGTGCCACAAAAAAAACAAACAAACAATAATGACTAAAATTTTATTATCTTTGCCTATAGTCTATGGTCTTCTCCAAAATAGATCAGGAACGTATAAACTAAATTGAGGTATTCCACATGACACCCATCAGTCAGTCATAAATCTCAAAATTTCAGTTTCCTTCATTTCAGACTTTCTTTGGCCTTCCTTTCTTCACCTTTCTTTTTGGCATGTGATTTCCCCCATATTTTAACTTCATAATTACATAAATAATATAAGACCTCCTTCATCCACAGAAGATCCATTCCAAGAACCCTAATGGAGGCCTGAAAAAAACATATAGTACTGAAACCTGTATGTGCTATTTTACCCTTTACATACAACTTATGATAAAATTTTGACTATCAATTAGGTATGGGAAAAGAATGACTGGCAAAATATAATAATACACTGTAATAAAATTTATGTGGCTATGGCTTCACTCAAAATATCTTGTAGTGCATGTACCTTTTTTCTTGTGATGATGAGATGACACTTAAAGGAAGCGCTTGATGGGCTCTCTTTGCCAAATCTGAATTGCCAGCATCATGATGCTTGTGAGTTACTTGAACACAGTCATTGCAAAGCTGTTATAGTTGACCTGATAACCCAGATAGCTACTAAGTCACCAGTGGGGTAGGACCGTGTATACAGTGTGGGCATGCTGATAAAGGGGTGATTTCCATTTCAGGTGGAACAGAATGGGATGGTACTAGACTTCATCACACAGTTTAGAATAATGTGCCATTTAAAACTTGTGAGGTGTTTATTTCTGGAAACTTCTGTTTAACATTTTTGAACTTCAAGCAATGCAGAAGTTACCTAAATCTGAAAAATCTTTCTTTAATCCATTTCCCTTTCTATCTCAGAGATAATATTGGTTGATAATTAAAATTTATAGCCTTTTAATGCTTTTATAACTTTTTTTTTTTTTTGGAACTGGAAATTGAACTCAGGACCTTGTGCTTGCCAGGCAGGCACTGTGCATGAGCTGTATCTCTAGCCCTTAATGTTTTTATATCTTCTTTAAAGGCTCTGTGAGGTTATTTTAAATAAATAAATGAGATCTTACTATATGTATTACTCTGGAATATTTTTCACTTAATATATTTTAGTAATATTCATATGTCATATCATATGGGGTCGCCATTTTCTTTTCAGTATTTCTACAATTTCCTACAGTATGGACACGGCATTTTCTGTTGCACTATTCTCAGTTGATGGTCATTTAGGTCTTTGGATTTTTTGCTTCTAATTTTCAGTGACTGCTTGTTTGGAAATTTGTGTGCATGTATGCGAACATGTATAAATACAGGGTAGACTGTCAGAACTGGAACCATTAAGGCAAAGTGCATATACATCTAATCTGTTACTGGAAAGTACGTACATTTTCTTTAAAAAGGTGGTCCAAATATGCCCTATTATTCTTGCTTTCTGTGAATCTCTGTTTCTATGCATCAACACTAAAATTTACTGAGCTCTTTTGGTTGCTTACTATCAGACAATTGAAAAAAATTGCCTCATTGATGTTACCTTGTGATAAATTAGGTCAAGCATAAGTTTATATGCATTCTAACCATGTATTTCTTCTGTGAATTTGAATGTTATTATGGGTGTCAAGGCTGAAATACTTGAGGCAACATCAGAGAGGAAAGAGCCACACAGAGAGAGAACTCTAGAAATCTACAAAAGATACTAGGTGAGAATTCACTTGAGTCCTATTAAACACATGTGTGTAGGGAAAGTTCAGAGGCCAGGAAAAGGACCACCCCAAAGGATTAGAATAAACAGTTTCTGAGCTCACTACAGCCAAGACTAGTTGGGTTCTTAATAGTGTCTGATTCATAATTATCTCCTAACTTGGGAGCAGGTTTTAGGACAGTTAGAAGGGCTTTGTCTCAGGAGTGGGGAAAAAAAATCCTCTGACCCAATTTATATACAAGAAAAAAAAGCTCATGAATATTTATAGAAATATGAAAATCCAGAAGCCAATAAGGTAAAATTAAAAATGTCTGGCATCTAATAATAACTGACCCAGAAATAACAGATGATAGAATTAGTAGACAGGGTTATTGAAATAATTATTACAACTGTATTTCATATGTTCAAGAAGCTAGAGCAAAGATTGAACATGTTAAGAAGAGACAGAGAAAATATTAGAAAGATTTAAGGAAAAACTTTTAAAGGTTAAAAATGAATATGTAATGCTAAAATCATAGTTGATAGGATTCATGGCAGATTAGAAGTTGTAGACAAAAGTAGTAGTGAACATGGAGACACAGCAACAGGAAATGTTCAGGATACAACAGGGGAAGAATGAACACATCAGTACTATGTTTTGGGTATCAGTCCTGTCCCCGCAAGGTTTATGCCTTAGAGGTCTGGTCTTGAACACAGTGATGCTGGAAGGTGGTGGAACCTTTCAGAAGCAGAGCCCAGTAGGAGGTGATGAGGTCACTCAGGCATCTCTTTTAGAAGGGATTAAGCAGTGCTTGTAGGACTCCAGCTGGTTCCCCTGAGAATGGGTGGCTACAGAAGAACGAGACCAGCCTCACTTTTCTCTCTGGCTTCCTGTCTTGCCATGTGACCTGTCCTCTTACATGCACTCACACCAGAATCACATCCACCAGAAGTGACACAGGCAAGGAGACCTCACCAGAGGTCCCATGATATCGGACTTTAAACCTTCAAAGCTGTAAACTAAGTAAACTTCTTTTCCGTATAAAGTACTCAGCCCACTGATATTTTTTTCATAGCAACAAAAACTGGACTAATACAATCAGTGAAAGGAATATCTTGAACTGGATACGTGTAATTTCAGGATACAAGGGAGGAGATGCATTGAGATTATCAAAACTTTTTAACAAAAAACAACCCGACTCTTTCCAAATTTGATAAAAGTATTTATATTTTCTAGATCACATAACTAAGAAGGTCTACAAATCACAAGCATAAGAAATATATGATGAAAACTATACTAATGCACATCATAATCAAATTACTTAAAAACAGAAATGAAAAGAAAATCTGACAAGCAGCTAGCGGAGGTGGGGGAACATTATATACCTAGGAACAAAGACAAGTATGACAGAATATTTCTCTTTGGGAATATTTCAAGCTAAATGACTGTGCCCCTAAGAACTTAAAAATACTAAAAGAATAATAGTATCATCCTATAACTCTTTACCTAAGGAAAATACCCAATAAATGATCTCATCACCATCAGACCTGCTACAAAAATGTTACAGTCCTTTGAGTCTAAGGAAAATAATAACAGATGGAAATCTTGAGCTGCACACATTGACAAAGGTTACTGGAAAAATCTTGAGTCAGTCTAAGATGTTCCAGATAGAATGCCAAAAGGATGATTCATAAAAGAAAAAAAAATATGACAAATTGTACTTCATCAAAATTACAAATTTCTGCTCTTTGAAACATACTAGTAAGAGAATGAAAAGATAACTCCATAAAGAGGAGATAGTATTTGTAAAACATAGATTAGCTAAAGGACTTTTGTCCAGATTATATAAAAACTCTTGAAACTTGGTAATAGATAGAATCCTTATTACCTTTCAATAAACATTTATTAAAAAAGGATAGAATCCCATATGAAATGAGTAAGAAACAAATTTGAACAGACACTTTACTAAAGAAGATACATGAATGGAAAATAACATAAAAAGGTGCTCAACATCATTAGTAATCAGGGATATACAAATCAAAATCCTAATAAGATATCACTACATGCATACTAGAATGGTGGTCATTAAAAAGACTGCTCATTTGAAAGTAAAATTTTGAAAACAGCCCTAATGTCCACTAACAGGTAGAAGATAAATTGTGGTTTATCTATAGAATGAAATACCATTCAATAACTAATGAGGAATAAACTTAATGCATGTTCGCATATAAATGAATCTCAAAATAGTTACATGTAATGAATGAGTTAGACAAAAATCCTACACTGTACAATTCTTGGCAACACAAGCTGTTCTGTAATGACAGAATGCAAATCAGTGGTCACCTGGCAATGAAGGGCAGGAGTACGAAGGGGCACAAGCAAGGGATTACAGAGGGGCCAAAGGAAACCTGGGAGTGATGGTCATGCACTTTATCTGCATTACTATGTTGCCTTCATGATTGTACCTATATATCAGAATTTATCAAAGTTCATACTTGAAAAATGCACTTATTATATGCCAATAAATGTTTCAAATGGCATAATTTAAAAAAGGTAATGGTGATAATAAATGCATTAGTTATTTACTGTTGCAAAAAAATTTAAGAGTTTAGCAATTTAAACATCAGATAATTATCTTCTCATAGTTTCTGTGGGTTGATTTTTCAAGCCTAGCACATCTGGGTTTTTGCCATCAAATTCACCTCTGCTGCAATCAAGGTACTGATTGGGCTGTCTTCTCATTTGGTAGTTGGATTGAAGGAGACTCCACCTCCAAATTCAACAAAACTGTTAGCAGAATTCATTTCTTGGCTATAGGGATGACAGCTGTAGAATTTTTGCTGATTGCTGAATTGAGGCTTCCTCTGCTCCTAGGTTCTAACCATGAGTTCCATCACTGTGGCCCCTTCCCTAAATAGGTCAAATTCAAAGATGGTAGTTTGCTTTATCAGACCACTAGGGGGATGAGAGAGGGAGTGTGTCTGCTAGTAAGAGAAATGTCTGTACACTTAGTGAAATCAGTAGTGATCCTCCATCAATTTTGCCACAGTCTGTTGCTTGAAAGTTGCAGTTACCACTACACTTGGGCGGAAGGGATTCTACAAAGCTTATATCTGCTGACACACAGCGGGCACCACAGTCTGTGAGCCACTTAGCCACTCTTTTTTCCTTAGTAATTTGAGTGGTAAATTCATTAAAAATTTGGGCTTTGTTTTTGATAGATTTTTTTAAATCGAGTTTTCTTTATGTTCTGTGTTACTTTATTTATTCATTTATTTTAGAGTTTGTGTGGCCTTTTCATTTCATTGCTTTAGTTGGAATTTGGCATTGAATTATATCAAATGCAATTTTGGCATCTATAGAGATAAGCGTATGGATTAAATCTTTAAAATCTGTAAATCCATATATTTCCAACATATATGTATTAATTATACATTAATTTCTAATATAATGTAGTGAATAATCAGTGACGAGTAATGATTGCATTCCTGAGAAAATCCTTTTAAATTTGTGTCTGCATTTGATTTGCAAAAATTTTATTTGAGATCATTGCATCTAAATTCAGAATTAAGCCTGGATCATACCTTTCTTTTTATTTTTGCAGCTCTTTATTTTCTTATACTAGTCCTTTTTTTTGTTTTGTTTGTTTGGTTTGGTTTGGGTCTTTTTGGTGCCAGGAATTGAAACATGGACCTTGCCCTTGACAGGCATGCCCTGTGCCTCTGAGCTACTTTCCCGGCCCTCTTACACTAGTCTTAAAGAATGAATTAGAAATCATTCTAACATTTTCTTTTCTTTGGAAGTATTCATGTAATAAGGGAATTATATATTCCTTAAACATATGGTAGAATTTTCCCATCAAACCATGTAGGCTTTTTTGCTGCCCACAGAGTAGCAAAAATAAGGATGGAAAAGGGCTCCTTGGGTGGGCCGCTCCAGTCCTTGGCCAGTCACTGTGACCATTGCCTTAAGGCTTTTTCCCATTACTTGTATTCATTGTTCCTGAACTTGGAAGGCTGCTGGAAAATTCCCATCCCAGTGGTAACTCTCTTCTGCACTTAATCTGAGCTTTGTGTGTGTGTGTGTGTGTGTGTGTGTGTGTGTGTGTGTGTGTATTTTGTTGTTTTGCATTGCTTTGATTTGTGATCTCCTTCCTCTGTGGACTGGATCTTGTTTGCTAGAAGAATTTCTGCAGTTGCTCCCAATTTCTAGTTCTGTCATAGTGTACTTCATTGTTGACCAGAAGGCTTAATTCTTATAAAAGTTATCTTGAAGGAATTTGGGATAAGACAGAGAACATCATTTTGTTATAATTGCCATCTTGACTAAGCGTTATTTTATTTTTCTCAAAAAAAAGGGTTGAATCAAACTTAGCTGTTGAAAACTGTTATTAAATAAAAGCTCCCAAACTTTGCAAATCCAAACTTGTTTCAGATTTTCTGGGTTTATATAACACTACAAAGACTGCTCTAAAAACTACCTGAGAGAAAAATTAATATTGGCAGTGCAGTGGACTTTTAGGAAAGAATATACTGATAATAAGCATTATAAAATTAACTGGCATAGCATATGATTTTTAAAACTTTTTAAAAATATTATTCAAAGTTTCAAAATTTTAAGGATTAGATACTAGTTTTAAAGCAAGATTTGAAGTAACAGCTTCTAAGATAGAAATAATATCTTATTATTAAATAAAGCCATAGTGAATAAATAGCTCAAGGTTTATTTTTTCCAAGATGACACTCTCCAACAATGTACATGTTATAAAAGACAGTTAACTCACACAGTAATATTTAAATGTTGTTATTCAATTCATATTTGTTAGGTAACCTTGTACGCCACAGAGTTAAATGCATTCAGGTAATTAGTGTTTACACAACTACCATATCCAACATAAAGCAATTAAACTGAAATAAGATAAGATAAACAAAAGCCACTTATATGATGATGAAAATAAACAGACAACTGGAAAATTTTTATGTATCTAATACCCTTTCCTTTCATTTCAGTGTGAATGATTTATTGCAACACTCCACTAGCACATTCAACAATTCCCTGCATTTTAGAGAATTTGAAATTAGTTCAAAGTTAGTTTGTGAAAGGAAAGATTATATTAATTGTGGGAGGCATTATAGCTTTGCAGGCAGGTGACTAGCTGGAATACCCCTATATCGGGGTGCCTAGGTTCCTAAACCTGAAAACACAAGCCCTTTGTTATGTCACTGCAGCTGAGGGGGTACTAGAGAACCCATTTGGACTAGATGCAGGATTACCTCTGTTCCCCATCTGTCCAGCTGTAAAGCCAAGTAAAGGGGAGCAAAGGAAATGCATTATGTACTCTTTGGTCTCCACCCCACCTTGGACGACACCTGTTTCAATAGGCCAACTATCCCTGGAGGATGATGAGCTATCTAGTGTCTTAGCTGACACTAATCTAACACTGGATAAGACGCCTATACACTTCCATGGCCTCAGTATCTCTGTTCTGAGTCAGGGGAAATTCCACCATTTCCCAAGATAACCAAAGGGAAGAAATAGCTGGAACAACAACAAAAAATGGTCAGAGAAATAAAATGCTAAAAATGTAATTGTGTCTAATAAAGAAGTCATAGAGAGGAAAGAAAAGCTTAGAGACAAATGGTTAGAACTCACTGGTTTATATGAATTTGAACTTGTAAGCTATAACCTCTCATTAATTTAGGGCATTTAATAACGCAGATCTAATGAGATAAGAAAGAGGTCTCGTGGTTCTAAATCAGGAAGAGTCAAATCCTCACTCCAATTTCCACATTTCAGCAGTCTTTATTATTACATTTTCAGTGATGGAACAATAAAATTAGAGTATTAAAACCTGTATCTTTGTCTTCACCCGAGGAACTGATTAATGTCAAAATGTCACATCCTTTTCACTGTCAATAAACAGAAAGCAGAAGCTAGCTATTTCTCTGAAAATTTAAACGATACACAAAGAAGTAGAATTAATTGGTAGCTTCATAATCCTAGGGATTTTCAAATATCCAGTTTTAAAAAAGGCTACATAATCTCAAAGATTAAGGAAAAGAAAAACGGAAATGCTTTATAGAGCAGTTTTATTCATAGAAAGAATATAATTTCTTGTGAACTGTAGCTGTGAGGGCAAGGAGAGGTGGTTTGATGCTTTCATTCAGTCGCATTTCTGAGCTTCTCATCTATTTTGCTCCTAGGATGAAGTCTTTACTGCCTGTATCTTTAGAGCACCATAATGCCAAATTACATGACTCATATCTGCTCTAACCCACTCTGAGGGGCAGCTCTGAAATAAAATTAGAAATGGCACACTAATCCTTAGCTTTTTATTATAATTTTATTTTATTTTTAAGTAGCACTTACATTACAACAAAATGCCCCTTGTGTCTGCTAGACTCTGGTATAAATGAAGTGGAAATTAGATATACAGGCGTGCATATGACATTCAATCATGGAAAACCTTCATTCTTGTGTAAATTAAAATGATCCTCTGCACAGATGCAAAAGAACTCATCCAAGTAAAAACATTTACATGTAATTTACAAAATGTTTTCTCCCTTGGAAGCAATTGCTTCTCCCAGAATCATAAAAACCTACATTTTAAATGTTGACTAATGTTCAAAGATACTGAACCAAGCTAATAAACTGCAGAAATTGAAAGAGATCCAAACGGGAAAATATAAAATAACCATATATTTTGATCTAAAGAAATGTTTATCTGACAGTAATTTTAGGTACTGTATTTAGCAAATTACTTAAATTATAATTGCTCCTCTTCTAAATTTTGCTTCCTAATAATAGAGCAAAACATATATTCACAAGGTCTACATTGTCTAATGGGGATGTTGAAATTTAATGGCGAGTTTTTGCTTTGAACATTTTTCTTGGCCCACATAATGACTTGCCTAACAGGAAAAAGGCTAGTTTGGTGAACCAGTGTCATGCTAACACAAGGAGTGGCTTTATCAGGATTACACAACAATGACAACCACAGGAACGTTTTACTTAAACATAGACCATGTACTGTGACTGCATGCTACAATTTTTCCATTTTCTTGTTTATTGCTTATAATTTTTATCAGTGGTGACAAATCATTTCACCTTTCTCTTCCTCATTTCCACCATCTATGAAATAAGGATTGTAAGTATATACTCTTAGGTGTGGTTGTGAGAATAAGCAAGATAATGCTTAAGTCTGTCTATGAAAATGCCAAGTAACGCAATGGATAGAGAGTGGGAATAATTATATCCTAATCTTAAGTAAAAGAAAGCCACTGCAACTGAGAAGAAAGTTTAGCCTTGGCTTTTTGAAATTCGAGCAAAAAAGCAAAATATGATGCATTAAAGAACTCTCATTTTCTAATAAACTAAAAGCACACACTTTTATCAGGATAAAACCCCCTTAGTTGGGTGCTGGATTCTTGGAGAATTTGCTTTTATGTTTATATGGGGTGCTGACAAAGGTAATTGAAGCAGCTCTGCAAGATGCACGGGCAATTTTCATGTGATCATTTCTCATACCAAGCCCAGATCAAAGACCAGACAATCAGCTCCATGAGGGCATGGTGACGGGAGAAACAAAGTCACACATTCTGGTATGTAACTTTCTGGTAATCAGACTTGAGGAAAGTGAAAAATTCTCTAGGAGCTGATGTTTTGGCAGGTCCCTTGGGCTGTTGCTCTCAGGCTAGAATGTGATGGAAACAGACACTGGTGAATTGAGATGCAGAATATAGCCAGCAGCTATTGTGTGTCCTGGCAGGAAAAGAGCTCAGGTGGTTTCGGTCTCTGACAAGCAAGAGTCAGGCTGGCGCTTTGTTATGAAAATCAAGTGCTGGCGGCACACCTCTGCTGCAAGGAGGCTGCTGTAAAATGACAGGTAAGTGGCAATATTGGCCTTGTGATGCTCTAGGATGCTGATCATGTCCCCAGGGAGGATGTGACAAGGCCAGTGAAGAGGGTGAGGGTCTGATGTACCACTTATCTATCTGTGCCGCAGGCAACCTTTCTGAGGCTTAGAGAAAGCTTTGTGTTGAGTGTGGCAGCACTGAAGCAGACCTGGTGGAATAACTTGGCTGCCCCAGCTGTCTTTGGATAATGAACTGCCTCACTCTTCTGTATTGCTGCATGTCCCTCACCTTCTGAACACTAAGAGTTCCTGCCAAAAACAAAGATCTTGGTTTTCCCATGATGGCTACAGAGCCGTCATATCTGAAAATGACTAGCCAATGGATTCTGTTGCTTTTTAGAGCCACCCCCTGGTTGCAACAGGAGAAATTAGGATGTCCATATGGAAGAGGGGTTTATCATCTTGTTTGCTATGGCAGGTGGATGTCCTACTCGATTTCTCCACAACCTGTGTCAACCTGCTTGAGTAAAATTGAAAAAGGGAGAATAAATTCAGCCAGCGTCTAGGGTACTCAGGCCTGTAGATTTACATCCCTGTCAAAAAACAAGATCTTTGAAAATGAGAAAGATCTCAAGAATTATTTTAAAAGCAGACCCCCCCCCCGAATCTAGCACACTTTTGCAAAGAATATGATCAACAACTGGATTCTTATTCCAGAAATTTCTTTAAAAATCCTTGCTGATCTGGTGGGATGATGGAACGTATGGATCATGTTAAGGCCAAGGAGGAATAAAGGGCTCAGAAACAGTGGACAACAGCAGGAAGAGAAGCTGGGATGTGAAACCTGAAGGTAACAGAGAGAGGTACAAGGAGCCAGAGGTTGCAGGAGCCCTTGTGGGTTGATCTGAGGCGTACTAAGAAGGCTTCAGCCCAAAGCCACAATCTCCACCAATTGTGAAAATCCATTTACAAAGCAATTCTTTCTACTAAGCTTCACCTTCTCCCTGACCTTTTATATTAAAATACCTAGGAAAGGCACACTCACTATATTAAGGCTCTAGAGACCAAATAAATATGAATGAGTTTATCAAACGTTTTCACCCAGTATAACAGAGGCCTGTAAGTACAGAAGGGGTACAGAGGGAGTATACATGTGTATGTAGCTGTCTGTGTGTGTGTGTGTGTGTGTGTGTGTGTGTGTGTGTGT
>RJWT010027571.1:0-15481 GCA_004365215.1 Cuniculus paca
TTACCTTTTTCCCTTTCTAGTGTTTTCTCTCCTTTCCCTTAATTTCTTTTTCTATCCCTTCATCATTTTCTTCCTACTTTCCTTGTTTCCTTTTTTTATTATTATTATGTTTCCTTTTTCTTTTGTTCTTTTTGTTTCTATCTTTCTCTCTGTTCTTATTTTAAAGGATAATTAATATATTTTTGAAGTGCAGCAGTTTTACCAGATTTTCTAACCTTTGGAGGGAAAACTTTTAAACTATCCTAAAATTGAAATGGGACAAAGAGTGGTTTTATTGTTAATATTTGTCTTTCAGTTCAATATAACCACTGGAGAATGACCATTACTTTTTATATTTCTCTGATTTATGTCTCTGTCATTAAATACACACACACACACACACACACACACACACGGATTCACATGCACAAATTGCTCCAGAGATAGGAATGCATGCATGAAGAATTGTGTATGGAAGCCATTAGCATTACTCATTTTACAAAGTACTGAAGGCCCGATAACATCAACTAAGATTTATGCAACACAACAAAGTAAGACAAAAGTGAACTGCTATATAGTTATTATACTTTATGCAGATTTTACAGCTATTTATGTATCTTCTTATATGTACAAGGTGATAAACAACTATATGTGTACCACTATCAGCTGGTGCATTTTTATTAAAGGGAATATTTGCATGGAATTTAGTTGCAGTACACTGAGGTTTAGGGAGAAATATTTTTTCATATTTTAAGATGATTCAAATTATGCTATCTTTATTGTCTTTGCCTAAAGCAAGGCAGGTTGTAAAAGTTGAAAAATATTGTCAACAACAAAATGCTATCAGTACAATGAAAATTGGAAGGAAGTTAGATAAAGATGGAAATAAATCTATTTGGCAGAATGAAACATGTAAGATAATGATCTGTTAAAATAATGTCTTGAAAGTAAATATGTTTCAAACAAAAAAGAAAGTAAATATACTTCATCTTCAACATCCAGAAACTTATAAATATTAAAAAGTAAAATGCAAATAATTAATATAATTTTACCAGTACAAACTCACTTACACCTATAACAGGACATTTGATTTACATAATAATGACTTTTATTTGTATTTTGACCAGAGATAACTATAACAAATAATTTCTAAATGACAATAAATTATAGAAGAAAAACTTTAAAAGTATTTTTCAAAACTTTTAGCTTAAAATGTTGCTAAATTAAAAATCTCAGAAAAATATTTAAATCTTTTCTCACTTTATATTGCTTCAAATTTTATGTCAATGTATTCATAATTCTAACAGCACACTAAAATTAAAACTCATAGTCAAACCAAAAATTGTTGAAGGACTTTCTATTCTATCATTCATATGAAAACTAAACGATAACTACACCTTGGACATTTTGTAACATAAATCTTCTCATCACAAAAGTTAATTGAAATCAAGAAAAAATTTTTAACAGAAATCAAGAAAAAGCATTGACCCAGTGGTGTTGTGGTTAGTGTTTTTCAACCAGCTTTCCAAAATTACAAGATCTCCTTTGCAGTATTTATTTACTTCCATAGTGTAAGTATTCACACTGTATCCTACTCCTAGCTACTTGTGTCATCAGTAAGTACTGAGGTAAGAACAGGGCTGCTCAGTGGGCACTTGAAATCCTGTAACACCCACCCCCATCCCACCAATGCTGCCAAGGCACAAGTAGTCAGGCACACAGGCAGGGAGAATGCTAAAAGTATTTGCAAGAGAATGTGATTTTTCACTCATTACTTCTGATCTAAATTTCATTTCCAACCTGCAGAGAGAGAATAAGATCCTTTTTCTATTATCAGAATAGGATACCTTCAGTAGAATCCCTGCCAACCACTGGAAATTGAAAGTGAAGTTCTGGGAAGTTGCTGTATTCTCCTGCAGGTTGTTTGAAAAGGAAAATTTTAGAATTTGCAAGTATATCATATACTGGGAAATGTAACCCTAACCATGATTTTTAAAAAATCAATACAAAATTCTTTTTAAAAAGCATAAGACAGCAAATAAATAGCATATAAGATATAAAGCAAAGATATCTGATAAGAAATTATATTTCTGATAATGGGTACTGATTAAAAACACACAAAAAATGAAGCCACTTCTTCGTAGTGATAAGAACATGTCACTTCAATTGAGATAAAATCAAGGCACCCCTGAAACAGAATAGATTAGATTTCAGTGAAACCTTGTTATTCCTATTGAAGCTAGGCCTGATGTCAGAATTTGGGGCAAGGTAACTAAAATATCATAGCAAAATTAAAAATCACTACATTACAGTTAATCAAGTTCATAATTTAAACTTCAGATGATAAAATTTTTGAACAGGGTATATGTGTTTAAAGTCCCCTAAGAATGCAAATGAAATTACAAATGCATAAAAACCATAAAACAAGTTATAGTATCAAAGCCTAGATAGCAAGAGTCCAGTGTCTGAGAACCTAAGTTTCTGAAAGATTTTTGAAAGGACAGAATATAAGGAATGGAACATATAAGCCACCTTTTGTTTTTTTTCTTTTTCGACTTCAGCCATGCTCAAAGATTTTCAACCACTGCTCTCATCGTTGGCCGGGTGGTGGAGCATGGCCTCTACCGACATGGCAACCAATGTGCTTAGGGCAGTGGGGATAAACTAAGGAATTAGGCGTGTCTCAAACACTGGAAAGTTACAGAAAGACTTAACGAGTAAGTCAAGAGCTTATTCACATGGAAGCCACAGTTTTCATTGTTGGAGAAAGAAATAACAAACATGTAAACAC
Source organism: Cuniculus paca (assembly GCA_004365215.1). NCBI lineage: Eukaryota > Metazoa > Chordata > Mammalia > Rodentia > Cuniculidae > Cuniculus > Cuniculus paca. The sequence goes on from RJWT010027571.1 coordinate 2,771, forward strand.
AGAAGACCTAAGTGAATCCTGTGCTGCTGAGGTCAAATTTTAGAAGTAGAAATATATATTTGTATGTATGTTTCTATCTGCATGCAGACACACATGAATATATATATATATATATATATATATATGGAAGGGGAGGGGAAAAGATAAACATAAAATGATGACTGTAAAAACCTTGATACACACTCTTTGATTGAAACCAGCTAGTATTCTCTTTATTTCTTTCAAAATAAAAATAAAAACAGTGTATCTGTGGAAGAAATTGTTGAAATACGATTATGTACCATTAAAAAGTTGAGCTGAAAATACTCTTCTCCTTAGTGCTTTAAAAACAAATTAGCTATAATTTTATTTAGAATAGGAATTATTTATTAAGGAATTTTTTCTTGGTGGGAATGTAACTAGTACAACTGTTATGGAACTCAGTATGAAGAATCTTCAAAAAACTAAAAGTAGACATTCCATTTGACCCCTCTATTCCCTTTATTGGTATATTCCCCAAAGAGATAAAGACCATATTACAGTGATGCATCCATACCCATGTTTATAGTACCACCATTCATATTAGCTAAATGTTGGAAATGGCCATATGTCCATAGACAGGTGAATGGATATGAGTGTGGTATTTATACATTAGGAAGTAGTACTTTGCTATGAAGAAAGATTAAGTTATTCATTTGCAGGGAAGTGGGTGCACCTTGAAATCACATGCTTTCTTTTATATGAGAAACCTAAGGTGTAAATGAAGAGCAAAATAAATGATAAATTATAGGAAATAGTTTGATAGATCTTTCCAAAAGGGAAGGGGTCCAAGAGCTGCAGAAAAACAAGAGGAAGAGCAGGCAAGAGTATATAAAACCAAAACAAAACATAATATGTTGTGCATATGCACTCACTCCCAGTAGGTAATATTCCAAACATATATGAATAAAAATTATTAGGTAGAAAAACAAAAGTAAACAAAAGTTAAAAATAATACCACCACTGCGAGAAAATAATTTATATTTTGCTTCAGTTCTTTCTGGTGTTTTATGAGATTACTGATATTCCCTAACATTATAGGGCAGTAGTTAATGGAAAAGACGTTTTTGTTGTTGTTGTTTCTTTTGTCAAAGGGCAATAATATGGAACTTTGATTCTACCTGTGTTTTCTTTTCTTATTATTTTAGTGCTGTCTCCCTTCTTCTCCATATAGGAAGTATAAATAGCAATGCCATACTCATGGAGATATAGAAAGAATAAAATGCAAAATGTCCCCCAACATATCTTCTATCCTTTTTAAAATAGCTTTTATAACTTTATCTGTTTAATAATCTAGTCAATGTTTAAAAGTCTAAAATATTGGTGAGTTCATTGACAATGCCAAAGCTGTTTCATCTAATGAAGCACGACTTTTAAAAAGCTATTCTTTATTCTTATTAAATTTATATCCTTTTTATATCTTTCAACCATTCTTCATAGTATGCTACTTTGAAAAACAATGGTTTCACTGTCTCTTTTATGAGATAACCATTCAAATATTTAAATACTGTTCTTTTTCCTATTTCCTATTGTTTATCTTTTTTCACACTTTATTGTATATTAAAATTTTTATATAATTGGAAACCTGTGGGCTATGTATATTTCTATTATTTGCTGCTAGTTTCACTGCAATACAGTGTGAGAGTTCCCTTTGCAGTTGGAATATTTCTATTTTTTTGGTTAAGATCTTTATTGTTGCTATGAGCATGATCTATTTTTAATTTAAAAAAAATTCCAGAATAGGAAAATCTGTGAAGATAGAGAGCAGCACAATGGTTTTCTAGATTTAGGAGGGAGGGATTGGGAGACGATAACTAATGAATAAAGTGCTTTTTTAAGAGATAACAAAGATGAACTAAATTCAAATGTGGTCATGGTTATACAACTCTTGTCAGTATGCTAATATCTACTGGAACATACAAGTTAAACTTGTAAGTTTTATAGTATGCAACTTTTAGTTCAATAAAGCTATTAAAAATTAAAGATAGAATTAAAACATGCTCTTCAAAAATGCTGTTGCTCTATTTCACTTATTTGTTGCCTTCGTGAAGGTAACATTCATGACATAGAGGATTATTTATATTTTATTTTTCAGACACTTCAACATTCTTCTAATATTTTAGTTATGATCTTAATATATCTCTTAAATCATATATCTCAAGTCAAGCAAAATATAATTGATGCTATTTCTTCTGCAGAAGTTTTGGTTAGACTGTTACTTATCAGGAAAAAAAACTAGTAAAAGTATATCAGTATAGCTCTGGAAAATTTTAAGATAGCATTTTGTGCCACTGAGTTATGAATCATTTCAGGTAAGAAGTTTACAAAGGGCTGGATGCAGGCAAGGAAGTTATGCACAGTGCTAGAGAAAAGCATAACTCTCAAAGGAAAAACATCTGGCTTAGCTGTTCAGTAAGAGTGGAATTTTCATGGAAATGATCACAAGGTGGCAATTATTGGTTAGCAGCTTCTAAGACCTTATGAATCCTAATAGGAATTTTCAAAGACCATTGGGGATGATTGTGCTTTGTCAGAACAATCAAAGCAATATTCAAGTTTTCAAAGTGCAAAGGAAAGGTGCAACTCATTCGTACCACCTTATTCACTTTGGTTCTTAAGGTCATCTATGTAATCAACTCTTCTGGACTTCAAATATTCTTTCTCTGCTCTGCAAACATTACTTTTCTACTTGTCAAACTCAATTGGCCCTGAGCAAATTCATGTGACTCCACTTTATTTAGGAATTTTATCAATGTCTCTTCAAACATGATACTCAGAACTGAACAAAAGACTTCCGTTATTTTATTTAGACAGAGTGGAGTGGAATGAGACTATTTCTGTTTAAGAAAATAAGCTTCTTTCACTCTAGTTTTAGATGTTCTCTTGTTTTTATAGTGTGTGATTATACTTAAATGCTTCATATATTTTCAGCAAGAGTCAACGGATTGTCTTCTCAAATGAATTTGCATTGCTTTTCTGTAATGTGTTTTGCTTACTCCCTCCAACCCACCCCTTTTATTTTTTTCTTTTTATCTCGTACAAAACTCAATGTGAAAGTTTGGAGAAAAACAAATTATGATGAAAAAGCAAGAGCAAAGAGGCAGGATCACCTATTACAGGGTTTGTTCATTAATTGAAGCAGGTATTCATTATGTAGCTATTACGCAAATGTACCTGCATCAGAAATTGCTGATACAATTATACATTATATGTTTGTGGACTGAGACATTTCAGAGCCTATAGTGATTCTGAATAGCAAGCAGTACCATGAGACAATAATAATGGTTTCATGAATATCTGTAATTAAAATAAAGTTAGGTATGGAGTATAAGTTAAAAGAATATTTTTTATTGTGAAAACAATATAGATGGAATATGTAGAAGTCAAATCAAAAGAACTTGGAAACAGGATGAATTGACTCTAAAAATACAGATAGAAGAAAATCTGAACTTTATAGGGTCTGTTTTATTCTTCAACAAATTTGACCATTTTCTCTTATGTGGTATATTAACAAATGTGATGATACACTGGGTTTATTTGAGTTTTGATAATATTAGATTTTAATGCAACACCATTTTAAAAATAAATTAACCTAAGTCTATTTTGCTTTATTTTTATTTTTAATTTTTAAAATTTTTTATTACCAGGAATTGTAGACACTATTTTTTTTTGTACCAGAGATCGAACTCACGACCTTGTGCTTACCAGGCAAGCACTTGAACTGCTAAATCCCTGGCTTTACCAGGAATCTTATTTAGGAACTCACTTTCACCAGGTAGGTGCTGTGTTGCTGAGCTACATCCCTGGCGCCAGTTTATTTTTGAAAAGACCGTTTGCTTCAATCAAGCAAGAAAAAGGGAAATAAGAAAATTGTTCCATATCACTTTATGTTATTGCATTTTTACTGTAAAGTATATTGTACATGAAATATATCATTTTAACTGTTTTAAATTTATTTATTTATTTTTACTATTATTATTATTTTTATGGTAGCAGGGATCGAACTCATGACCTCACAATTACCAGGCAAGTGTTTGAGCCAGGGAGCTAAATCCCTGGCCCTATAACTGTGTATTTATTTATTTATTTATTTATTTTGCATTTTAACCAGTTTGTAACTGTCCAGTTCAGTGGTCAGTTCATTCATATTGCTGCATAACCATCACTACCAGTCATCTCCAGATCATTTTCATCTTCCCATACTAAAACTCTGTGACTGTTAAACAGTGTCCCATCCCTTTCTGCTCCCAAGTTTCTAATAGTCACTATTCTACTTCCGGTAGATATGGATTTGTCTACTTTGTGCAGCTCACAAAAGTGGAATCATACAATGTGTCCTTTTATGCCTGATTTAGTTCAGTTAGTAAAAAGTCTTCAAAGACCAGTCATGTTTTAGTCTGTATCAAAAGACCATTTATCTTTAAGGCTAAATAATATGCTCTCTCTATATATAAATATATATGAATAATATATGTGTTATATATGCATGATATGTATGTAGTATTTTGATATTTTTCACTGTTTTGTTCATGGGCATTTGATTTACCCCTACCTTTTGGCTACCATGATTAATGCTGCTATTAAGAGTGGTACACAAATGTCTGTGGGAGATCCAGCTTTGAATTCTTTGGGCAATATACCCTGCAGTGGAATTGCAGAATCTTATGCATGGCAATGATTTTTAGTACACATTTTGTAGGTTTCCATCACTACAACAAAGTAACAAAGATAATTTGATAGAGAAAAATGGTTTATTCCACAGAGTTGTGGAATTTCTTGTCCAAGATTAGATGAGGCCATTGCTTTGTGCTTCTCGTTGGTGTGCTGGATAGAAATGACAGACAGCCCATGGTGAAGCAGAGTGTTCAAGAACCAAAGTGGAGGGAAAGGAAGAAACTATGGGCCCAGGATTTCCTTCACGGGCACACGTCAAATGATATAAGGACATCTCACTAAACTCCGCATCCTTCAGAATCCACCTTGTCTCATAACTCCACACTGAGTATCAAACCTTTAATGAATGGACCATTGGGAGGCATTTCTCCAAAGTGCAGCAACTTGTTATAAAAATTAAAAGCATAAATCCAATTAATAAGCACCATTATGAAAAATCGTGTCCTTAGTCTTCAAAAAGCTCTTCATATGGCAATGTGCAACATGAAAATAGTCTATGTAGTAGCCGTAAATTTATGAAAGCTATGAGAAAATGGAAGAGGAATTGCAGAATTGTAAGTTTATATACTTTCTAAGTGAACAACATTTAATTTGGATTTTTGACTCTATAGAAATACAGCAGACTAGGAACATACCAAAGGTTGTTATGTTTCGAAAGCCTATATTGTTATTGTTTTGGGCTATTATTATTATTTATTTGTCTTTATTGTTTCTTATTTTTCTTGGGTTTTGTTTTGTTATTCCCTGTAACACAGAAAGGATAGATGTACATGTATATTCATATACGTGCCCAGAACAACTCCAGAAGAGTTTACAAGAACTGATTTTATTAAGTATGATGGTATGAACAACTACGTTGAAGAAAATGAGACATTATGGTAGCCAATGCTGATTTCTTATCATCATGTTCTGAAGACCAATAATGCTTTTATTCTTTGATTTGATTGGTTTAAATCTGTTTTCTATTATTTGATTGCAATGTGTAAGAAGGTATGAACAGCGATTTTGAAGAAAACAAGGGACATTATGGTAGTCATTGTTGATTTCTTATTGTCTGGTTTGAAGGTCTGTAACACTTTCATTCTTTTGTTTTGATTTTATATTATTTTGTTTTGTTTGTATTTATTGTGTGTGAAGGTGTGAACAACAATTTTGAAGAAAACAAGAGACACTGTTGTAGCCATTGTTGATTTCCTATTGTCTTGTTATGAAGTACTGAATTGCTTGCTTTGTTCTGTTTTGACCTGCTTTGTTGTTTTACTCTGCTTTGTTTTGTTTTGTTTTATTCTCTTTAAAATAAAAATAAAACAAAATGACCACTTGAATGGCTTATAAAAGTGAAAAAAAAATAGAGCAGATTTGCCCTACTTGCTTTCAAAATTGAGTTGGATTTAGTTTTGCAATAATAATTATTTCCTTAATTTTGATATCATTACAGCATATTTTCTCACATTTTAAGTCACTATATATAAAATATTATTCAAAGCAAAGCAATTCCTCTTAAAACATCCAATTTCACTTTTGCAAGGATTGAGCCAGTAAAATTTCTCTGGAATATTGCTATTCATATAAATTAAACATTGTCAAAATTGATAGCTTGATCTAATACTTACTGAAGTAACTTATCACAAAAAGCAAAGCACAGGAATATTTAAAATTTCAGGAATGCTTTTAGGCTTTCTAATGATATTTAGATAATTGTAGTGAATCGATGAAACAGAAGGCAGTTGACAACTTATTATTCTTGGAATCTCCATTTTTATAAAATTTAAAGTTGTAGAGTAAAATTTTTAGATAAGGAGACATACATTCAGAAAAGTGATGCTCATCAATATACATTGTTTCTTTTCTCTTCTAGAAAATTTCACCCCATCCCATGGCTTTAAGTATTATCGAATTTGTCCAGTCCCAATCTCATTTTCTAATCTTAAGTCTTCTGTTGACATTGGCTCATGTTGCAAATAGCTGTATGATCATTCATACTTTATTGTCTAATGCTTATTTTTTTATTTAGCAGTCAAGATGCTTCATTGTTCTCTAAAACTTTGCCCTTCAATAGATTGTTTTAAGAAATGCAAATGCTACGAACGCCTTGATTCAAACAATAAAATAAATCCTGAATGCTCATTTTCCCCTTAGGGAAAGTGCCTCCTCAGCAATTCTGCTTCTAAAACTTCACACATCCTTTGCAAATCTAGTCTTGTTTCACAATATACAGTTTGATTACTCAAATACTCTACACTAGTCCTATTCTCTCACTTAGACTTAGAAAATTTTCTCCTGATCAGTTTCTTTATTCTTATTCTCCTATCCTTCTTGTACCTATAATCTTTCTGTGCTCACCTTAAATTCTGCTGTTATAAAACTGTTTTAGTATATTTACCATGTAACCTTACTTTAATGGAAATTGCTTCTTCTAAGTTCTTTTTAAATCACATTCCCTTCATTCACCAATTTTTTTAAAGATATGCCAAGTTCAGACTTAATAGTAGGAATATTTCAAAAGTTAAGTTTTAAGTGGTTTTTCCATTTTCTGTAATATTTTTCACTTTTCTCTTTAATTTTTATTTCCTTGCTATAATAAGTAAGACATACTTGTAAAATATGTAATTTGTAAAGTATGCAAATTGTAAAGTATGTAATTTCTTTTATATTTATAGAGTTTTGTTGAATAAGGATCCAAATTTGGCAAGTAAATTATAAGAAATGTGGGGAAACTCCTTGGTAGTGTTTTTTCCCCTAAAAAATAGAGAAATGAGAGAAAGAAACATTCTTTTTTCATGTCCTGAGGGTCATTATATTAAAAATACGGTTTAAAATACAGCAGTCATATTGTAATTATGACTGCCAGTCTAAAGAGAGGAATACAATTTTTAAAAGAAAAGAAATATTAAAAAATAAAGCTAAGACTTGCACACCCTCCAGGGTCCTGAATGGCTTCAATTAGCATTTGGGTTAACTTGAAATCTTTTGAAATGTGAAAATACCTAAGTTATTATATCACTTATCTATTACTCTCATAAACTACCCTGAAATTGATTAGTTTGATATGATAATTCAATTTTGCTCAATATTACCTAGGTTGACTCTGTGGATCCTCTGATGTAGAGTGGATTGAATCGATCCTGCATCTGTGATCACCTTGCAGATCAGTGCAGTTAAGCCACGGTTATTTTGGCTAGACTCATATGTTTGCATTTTTGGCTTGGCTAAATCAAAGAATATACAAAGTTTCATATGCTTTTTATCCTCCATCAGGTCTTTTTAGGCTTTTGTCCATGGCAATAGAAGGAATCACTAATATGTGAGCTAGGAAACTGAGCCTGGAGTTGGAATTAACACAGTCATCACCATCAAATTTTTCTGGCCAAAGAAAGCCATAGAGATATCTTGATTCAAGATGAAGGTCTAGGTACTCTACCCCTTACTCAGAAAAGTTGGAATATTGTATCATAAAGATAGAGACCAAAAGGAATGAGATTCAAAGGCAACTTTTGTAATCTATCAATCACTGTTACTGTTATCTGTGACTTTTCACATATTTTCCCATGTTAGCCTCCGTATATTTTTTTCCTATATCTGAACTAATCTTTCCCTGACTTTTCCCATAGCTTATCCATTAAGATTGTCACTTATGTTATGTTTCTTTATAAAGACTTCATCATTTTTCAATTCTGTTTATCCCAACTATTTTATTTCCCATGTTAGACTATTAGCTCAGTGAAACTGGCAAGTTTAACCTGTTTATGCCTGTTTAGACTATTTCCTTGTACATGGAAAATATTGGAAAACTTTCAGCTGTTTTAATGATTATGAGGATGTATGCAATCAATGTAATAATGGAAGTGTTTTTGTTATTTTTCTGGTCTATTTTATGTGTTCTGGAAAGCAAAGTTTAACTAAGGTTTACTAATGTAAGTTTTAGGCAGGGTAATAAAGAGGAAGATAACCTAAATGTCAAGCTAGTTTATCAGTTTTATTATTCTCTGTCTAAGAAATCTGTCTTGCACTATTGTCCTTTTGGGATTCTGTTTATGTTTTTCTCTGCACAGAGTATGTATCCACCAATTTTAGTATATTTGTCCCTTTTGATACATCATATCAAACTGTGTCTTCCATGCAAATTTTGTGCATGTCATAAATATTTTGACTCTCTGCAATGGAGTCTTCTAATCACTTCTTTGAATGTCCAGTGCAGAACTTCAAATACTTTTGCTTTTCAGTTGTTCAAATCTTAACTTATCTCCCCAGAAACAAAAGTATAAATTCTTGAAAATACATTCTGTCCCCCTCTCTCTTTGACTATGATTTCCTAAGTAGCAAGTTATCAAAAATTATTTCTTATCTTTAAAGTATATGATTTATTGTCCCTTAGAAAATTGAAAATAGGAATCTGATTCAGTCTTGAAATCAATTGTAAGGTAAAATTCAATTTTTTTGCCTTATTGAATTTGGTTCTGCAGTTTATCACTTGAAGTCCCTGAGTAATTTCTAAATGATCTGCTTACCTTTTGTAATTTTAGAAATTACAACAATATTGCATAAGTACATGGATATAATAGCCTCCCTAGCTTTTTACTAGCAATTGTTCAAAGCTTGTTCTCTGTCCCTACTTCTGTTGGTTTTGTGTCCTTCATTATATCTTATTTCCCATTATGCTGTCTTCCAATCACTGTATTCCATTCCCACTGGCTCAATGGTGGGACCTCTATTTTTTTTTCCCAAAGTCCCAGAACCTTCCAAGATAAACACCTTCAATTATAATCATTCCTCTTCTCCTCAACAGAGGCCCATAACAATAAACAATCTGCTCAATAAGTAGCTGAAGAAAGATTCTCAAATGAGTTTAGTGTAACAAGGACTTGAAATCTAATATAGTTTTAATTCCATTTCCTACCGTTAATCTCCTCGTTGTAGAGGAATGGCTGTTTGATATTGTCCAGTACGTGCGAATTCAGCAGTACACTGTCTAGCAGAGAATGGTTCTGCAATATTAAACCCATCCTGTCATACATTAAGAAACTACTTCAATATGACAGTGAATGAAATACCACTGTGGTGTCAACAAAAACGAATGAATAAACAATAATCAAATCCTTAAAATCTAACATAAATGTCTAAAAGTTTTATATTTTTGAGTATTTATTTTTGAGGATTTATGTAACATAATTAGAACTAAAGTCCTCCTTAATCAGAAGCCAGAAAATAGTCTCCAAGTAGGTACAATTTCAAGAACATGAGGAGATATTTCCACATGTAAACATACTCCAATCTGAGGCACAAGGTGAAGCTGAAACATAACTTCTTCATACTTTCTCAGGCCTTCCCTGTCCTCTGTCCTTTGTACATCCTACTGCCTATGCCCTGCACACAGCAGGACGTCCTCTTCCTGAACAGTGTTGAAGTCAGACCTACCAATCAATAAATCTCATTGCTTTACAATGCCATTCAAATATTAGTTTCATAAAAATTAAAATCATGCAAGTATTTTATCAAGACTCTGAGAAAAACATGGAAATGTTGAGATATCAATAAAAGATTAATAAGATTTTCATAGTTTAGATAGAGATCATTGCCTCTTTTCTTCTTTAGTCTTCTCTATGAATGCCATTGTTTAGTCACTCTCTGTAACTGTCTGTTAAAACGGAGTCCTTGAAAATGCCTTTAACATTAAATGAGATAGCAAAGTTAGTTCTAGTGAAGTTCTAGACCAACCAGACCCAGATTATTTAAGATAACAGAGAGAAAACTAGGTTGTACTCACACAGACAACAGGCTATGTGAATACACAATAGCAAGGTAGGCAAATGCTAGCTAAAGAAATAGATCTCAGGAGAAACTGAGCATGCAGACATTTATTTTAGACATCCAACCTGTAAAATTGTGGTGTAGTTCAACCTCCTAGTCTAAGGGATTTCACTGTGGCACCGGCAACAGACCAATACACTAAGTCATATACTGAAAACTGGCAGCAGTTGTGCAGGGAACAATATTACAGGGGATCAGCAAAAAGCATGTGAACCACTTTCATGATGACAGAAACAGTTTTGAAAAATAAAATTTTAGATGTATGTTGTTAATTTTCAAGGAGCTTTTCACTTTTCCAAAATTTCTTCTGTCATTGATTTGTAGTTTCATTGCACAATAGTATCATAGTATGCATGGGGTACATTCAATTCTTTTATGTTTACTTAAGCTGGTTTTGTGGGCTAATATGTGTTTTATTTTGGGAAAAGTACCATAGACTGCTGAAAAGAATGTATAATCTATGGCACAGGAGTAAAATACTCTGTGTGTGTCTAATAAGTTCATATGTTCAAGGTTGTGGATCAGCTTCGTTGTTTTTTTTTTTTGTTTGTTTTTTTTTTTTGGTACCAGTGATCGAACTCACGACCTCACACTTACCAGGCAAGTGCTTGAGCTGCTGGGCTACATCCCTGGCCCCAGCTTTGATTTTTTTATTGATTTTTTGTTTAGTTGAAACTATCACTTTGCTAAAATGGGATCTTAAAATCCCCTACCATGACTGTGCTATTGTTTATTTGGTCTTTTGATTTCAGCAGTTGATTTATGAAGATAGGTGCTCTAGTATTCAATGTATCTATGATTATCAATGACACCTCTTCTTGCTGAATTGTTCTCTTAACTAGTATTTAGTGATCTTGTTACTTTTAATCAGTTTTAGATTGAAGTTTTCTGATATTAGATTTGTATTCTTGCTTGTTTTTTAGGACTGCATGAAATGTGTGGGAAAATTAACAACATACTCCAAAGCAAACAATGAGTCAGAAGAAACCAAAGAAGAAATTTTAAAAATTCTGTAAGTTAGTGGCAATGACTGTACAACTCAGAGAAACCTCTTGGCAACTATGAAAATAGTTCTAAAAGGAAAATTTGTCAGTCAATGCTCACATTAGGAAAACTGCCATATTCAAATAAATAATCTCATGAAAAATCTTAAGATACTTGAGAAACAACAACAAACCGGTCCCAAATCAAAATTAAGGAGGGAAATTATAAAGACAAGAGAAAGAATAATGAAATTGACACTAAAAAACAGTTAAAATTCAATGAATCAAAGAATTGGTTCTTTGAAAGAAAAAAAATAAACAGATCAAGTGCTCACCAGAGTTCTCAAGAAAAAGAGAGAAAAGAGTCATATCAATACAATTAAACATGAAGTGTGTGAAATTGCAAAAGACACTGTCAAAATACAGAAGATACTACTTTGAAAAACTGCATTTCAACTAGTTAGCAAATTTGGAAGAAAGGCACAGATTTGTAATCACATACAAATTACCAAGACTAACAAAAAAAAACATATATATGATTAACGAACCACTTATAAACAATGAAATTGACACAGTAATAAAGAATCTACCAACTAAAAAGTCCAGGACCTGATGGATTCACTGGTGAATTCTAAAATGTTTAAGGATGTTATATCACCTACATTTCTCAAGTGCTTCAAAGAAATTTAAAGGGCAGAAGGGCTCCTAAATTCATTTATTGTATCATCCAGTATCATCCTGATCTCAAAACCAGATAATGATGCATCTAAAAACAAAACTGTAAGTCAACATCCTTAATCAACATAGGTGCGAAAATCCTAGCAAATACAAGCAAATAGAGTGCACCACAGTATCAAAAAGATTATTTATCATGAAAAAATAGGCTTCATCTGAGAGATGCAAGGATGGTTCAACATACACAAATCAATAAATGTAATACATCATATGAACAGTAGCAAGGTAAAAACATACCACATGATTGTATATAGAAACAGAAAAAGCTTTTGGAAAAATCTAACACTTTCATGCCAAAAAAAAAAAAAGAAAAGAAAAACCCTGAAGAAAATAGAAATAGTAGTGCCATACCTCAATTTTATAAAGGCTGTTTATGACAAACCAATACCCAGCATCATTCTAATTGAGGAAAAAAATAAAAACATTCCCTCTAATATCAGGAATAAGACCAGATTGTCCATTATCACCTCTTAAGCTCAACATATTACTAAAA
>RJWT010027572.1:0-15463 GCA_004365215.1 Cuniculus paca
CTTGGTTGAAAATAACAAAAACAGAAACAAAATAAAACAACTGAAAAGCAAACAAAAAAATTTCTTCCTAGAAGAACTTTTTCATACCCACACCATGGGAGTCTCTAGGTTTCTCCTTTACCTCTTACATTCCTTCCGGTCTTAAGGGAATTCAAGGAAAGAAGTTTCCTGGAAAAGGAGAAAAATCGATATGCCTGAAAAATGTAATGTTTAGTATAGGACATTCCCAAAGCTATTATCTCAGTCAGTACATTTATTTTCGGAAAAGCACATTCTGAATTCAGGTAGAATCAGGTGAACTCCACTTTTTCATGACTGTTCACCAAAACTTTTGAGAAAAAGGAGAGGAGAAAGATGGAGGAGAGAAAGAAGGAAGGAGGGGTGGGGGAGGAGAAAGGGAGGGGAAGAGAGAAGGAGAAAGAGGAGGAGGAGAAAGAGGAGGAAGAGACGGGGAGGCAGCAGCCAACGCTTGACAGCATGTGTTTATGTGTTTGTGTAAGTGCAGGACCTCTTCTGAGTGTCAGTGGAGAAAATGAGCTGGCCAGCTCAGCTGTCATGGCGATGTTTAAGATGACATACAGCTCTGCATATGCACTACACTCAGTACTTTCTGGGCAAGAATCAAAGGATATTATGATATATAACAGTACTTTGAAAAGCATCAAGAGTTACATAAGCATAAGACTTTATTACAAGAAATATATGTCACAAGAGATGAGGAAGGCTTGAACAACAGACAAGATCACAGAATGAAATACTTTTTTTCATGAAACTCCATCTCTTCTCATCACATCAGCCGTCTGGAACCAAGTCCTTCAACATGCTAGGAAGAAAAGCGTCTTCTCAGCTTCTCCTGAGCTCCTTGCCCTGCCTTTGATACTGCACTTTAAGAACTGTTGCTAAAGTTATTGTTAGAAAAATTAAATGTTCAAGAGTAGTAAGGCACACAGTGATTTTTTAAAAGTACTAATCAAGGGTTGGGGATATAGCTCAGCAGCGTAAGTGCCTGCCTGGCAAGTCTTAGGTCCTGAGTTCAATTCCTGGTGCCAAAAAAAAAAAAAAAGTTTTCATCAATGAACTATGGACTATTTTTTAAAGGCAATAATAATAATATCTAGTAATTTTATAACTATAAAACCTGAACAATATTGTTTTCCTTAGTGTTAAAAATTTATAAACTTCATTCCTAGTCCTACCTCGAAAATATTAATTGCATATTAAGCAAATGAATCTTTTCTTACTACGTTTCAGATCTTTCACTTTGAAACTCTAGTAGACCCGGTGTGCTGAGCCCTGTGAATCTGACTCCAATTTATGAGAAATCAACAAAAAGTGTACCTTATGAGTGAAATTCCTATTCTCTTTGGCTTTGGTTTTCATAAGCAAAATGAACATTGGATACCCATTGCTGGTAACATCATTATACACAATGTGAGGAAACATGTTTGATGCATTATTGCCCTCATATTTTAATTATAGAGGGACTCTTTCTACTTGGTGAAATACCCAGTAAGTAGCATGGCATAGACAAGAGATAGTAACATTGGTGTGCAGAAGCAACCGATATTGCTCTGCAATAGGCACAAGAAAACATTTGGGTTTATATTCGAATGAGAAAAATGAAGAAAGTAGATTGATGAACCTTTAGGGCTTTTTGGGGGAAACAGCCAATTGACCCAAGCTAGTTTGGAGTGGTTGAAAGGAACCTAAAAGAGGTAATACTGGATGTTCAATTAGAAATTATCTGCACTTTTGCAATGCTATTCCTTGTGTGTCCTGCCTGAAGATATTTAATTAAGAGCAACGTATTCGTGTTTTGGATAGTCTGATTGTTGGTGCTTTTGATAGTTCATTTATAGACATTATGAAAGTGACTCATCTGGATTTAAAAATGCACAACAGAGATAAGCTTGAGAGTGCAAACTATCAGGGATTGAAGATCTTTTCAGACTGTACAAGAAGTGTATCTGACGTCAAAAAGCCAGGAAATATGCAGTGATCATTTATTTTATCCATTCTCATCAATGGCAGGTAACAAAAAACAAGCTGGCGTGCAAGACACCTTTATGAGACTTTTAATTCATAAGGTAGGACTTGGACCAGTATACTACAATCCATCAGGTTGTCATCTGATGTGGAAAATGAAGTCTTATTGGAAGATACTTATGTCATTTGTTCCACAGTGTCTAAGGTTACTTTCATGCCATCACAGGAGAGTTGAATAACTGTGACAGAACCACGTGACCCAGGAAGCCAAATATATTTATGCATGGTCCTTTACTGAAAATGCTTTCAGAGAATTTTGGCATAGAAAAGTGCTTTGGTGGTAAAATGTGTTTTGACAGACTGAGATTCTCAGAAAAGGGAACCCCTCCTTCTCCAAAGAGGCAACAAGACACTGCTTAATAAGACTGACTTCAAGAATTGGCATACTCTTTCTTCAAGAGCCCCTCATGGACCATTCTCTCAACACAATGAATTTCAAGTAAGATAACACATCTGGCAAGTGGAAGGAACTTCTGAATTGGAAACTCTTAACTGCTTAGGATCACTCCCATCACCACCCTCACAGCCTCATCTGTGCATCAAACATAAACAAAGCACCCTCTCTCTGCCCAGCACCATGCTAGGCAGTGAGCACCCAGAGACCACTAAAATACCGCCTGCCTTCAGAGAGTTCACAAAGGGAGGAAGCCAGGAAAAAGTCCCCGGAATGCAGTGCAGTGGTTACAGTACCCGCAGCCTATCTATGAGCAGCTGTGCTGAACATTTCCTAAGTGTTCCCCCTTATTGCCTCATGGTGGGGAGCAGGATCCAGTTGTTTCAGCTGGCACAATGACCTATGACCTATGTGGCCAATAATATTCAAACACAACTCATCTGCATGAATTAGGAAAATGTAACGCTTTCAAGCACTCTAAAGTACTAAACGACTTTAACCATAAATATGTTTGCCACCTCCCAAAAAGACTGGACATAAGAATAGCTTAATCAATATGTATTGAAATAGAAGGCATGTGTTTTTGTTTTAAAGGAAAAAGGGATGCAGAAGAACTTTACGGCTTACATGTGTATAACAAAAAAGAGCATTTGATATAAACCAATCATTTAAAAGGATACGATGATTTGTTTTCCTCCCTCAATGGACACTCCCCTACCTGGGGCAGGCAGAAATAGCCCTGGAACTCGGGAGTCCTTTCTTGTGGTACTTACTGTGTGCTGAGCAACTTGCATATAATGAAGTGGTGACTTCAGCATGAATAAAGGAAGGCGGTGAAAGAAGCAAGAAAGAGGTCAAACAGGTAGCGAGCCAAGACTTCAAATCTGACAAGAATACCTCTGCACTCACCATTAAATATTTCCATGTTGTGGACTCTGCCAAGGCTTGTTTGAAAAGGGATAGCACGGTGATCAGCGTTATAAATCAGAGTTTCTTTGTGTCAGCTATGATGTGACGATTTCTGAAAGACTTTCAAATTAGCAAGGATTCTAGGTTTTCAAAATAATGGTAAGCAGCTATTCTTTCCTCTCTAGGGGTATAGAAATAAACCTGTAGGGGGTGTGATTCCTCTGATGAGGAATGAGGACCATTCCCTTGTGTCAGACAGTAAATTTCACGGTCCTGGTTAGACACTCTGATTTACAACAAGGGCGACAGTGGTAAGATCACACTTAGGCCATCATTTCAATGAGGACAGTGATCTACACTTGAGAATCTATACATGAAGGGCCTCAGTTTCATGGAGATTTTGATGTTCTTCAATTTCTGTATGAATTTTGGATGAGAACAGAAATTCTTGAAGCAGTTGCCAGTATGTACAATGGCCACTATTTTCCAAAAATCTAAGATCAAAACTAAGTGTGAAAATTTTTCCCTATAAGATTGCTTACAAGACAATCCACCACATCAGTGACACTTTCAAAATGTTTGGAAGATGACTGCATTTCTTTCAAATCACCTAATGCATCTGGTCTACAGACTACGTAAGGAGGGCAGCTCAAGAGATGACCTTGAATCAGCTCAGTCTCCTCAGGGGTCATCTCAGACAGGTTCACATCAGGAAATGCCATGGGTCTCTAAGAAGGAATATGTGGGAAGAATTTCATTACCCGGCTCATACAAACCACACGGGCTGAAGAGGAAAGGGAGTGGTGAACTATTTATCTCAAAGTTCATCAGACACATTGCAAAAGACATTTCTATTTATGTGAACACATTTAATTCTAAACTCATTGGAGGTAAGGGACATTTTACAGATGAGGGGAGATACCTCGATGAACCTACACAGTTTTCTCAGGTTCATGCAAAGTGTAATGTGACAGACAACATATGGATTTAGCACTGAAACCATGGCTTAAGAAGTAAGACTTCCAACAACCTTCTAAATGAGAGGGTATCCTGTCTTTGTTCCTTGTTACTAATATTAACATTATTTCTTATATAAATAAATAGGTAAGCCCAGTTGCTAATTAGGAGTTTATAGTAACTGTCAGTATTGAAATAATAGATTATTATTGAGTTTGATCATTTTCTTAATTTATGACTGCTTTTAGACCAACTATAAAATGTAATTTATTTACTTGCTACTTAATATTGTTTTCTATTTCTATACAACTGATTCTCTACAGATTAACAATTAAGTTTACATTTCTTTTTTCAGTTTTTATTTTTTATTAGCACATGTTTTCAATATATACTGATTACTTTACTTTGGGGAGTGGTACACGTGCATAAAACATCTCAATACTTTCCTCATCACCTTTTCCTCTTTTCTCCCTTCTTCCTCCCTCTCTTGATCCCTTCTCATTTGAAAAGAAACAATGTCCCTATATCCTATTATCTTACTTTGCTCTTTATTTCTTTTTTTGGTGTCTCATATAAAAAAACATACAATATTTAAACTTTGTTTCTGATTTATTTCACTTAACATTATGGTCTCAAGGTCTGTCTGTTTCCCTACAAAACACTCAAGCTTATCCTTCTCTATGGCAGCATAATATTCCATAGTGTACAGATACCATATTTTCTTTATTAATCCATCTGTTGATCGACACATAGAATGCTTCCAAGATTTGACCATTATGAGTTACGCTGCTATAAACATGATCACATATGTATCACTGTAATAGGAAGTCTTTAACTCTTTTTTGGGAAGATACCAAGAAGGGGAATATTTCTTAGAGAAACTTTAAGTTTGAACAAATTTTTTTTATTAGTACACGAATGCAGTACATAATGATTATATTTATTGTGGGGAATTTGTGCATAGGCATAACACATTTTAACCCTTTTTCGTCTCCTTCCCCTCTCATTCCACTCTTGGTCACCTTCTCATGTGCAAAAGCACTACTCTACTTTTTAATTCAATTCCGCCATCCCTGTCCCCTCCCCTCTTTCCCCCTCTCTTATGGAAAAAATATTCTTATCTGAATAACCAGCTATCCCCAAGCTGCTCAATTGCCTTTTTATCTGTACTTCTAGATCTACACACACAAACACACACACATCAGTTTGTAAGGTCCAGATTCTTACCTCCAAAATTGCTCAGAAGGAGGGCTACCTATCATTGAGCAGAATCTCCTCACATTATAAAATTGCACTCATTCCGTTCTGTGCATATGTGTGAATATGTGTATATGTGTACACATGTGCATGCCTGTGTGTGTTGGGAGTCATGCTCAGTGCCAACACTTAAGACAGCTGCATTTCACAGTTGAGTCTGCAGGCAGCAATATTTTAGCAGAAGAAACATCAAATCTTCCCAATGACTTGCGAGCTGTGAAAGACATTGCAGCTAACTCCAAGTGTAAAAAAATATATTGGCTTCAGAAGAGGAATGGCATTTGGAAGCCTATGCCTTAAAATGATGATGTGGAGAGAAAAACAGAAGGCTGAAGTTCTTGAAGAGAAATAATCACACTGAAGGCCCAGGTGCAAAGCTGAGTTTTTTTGATTAGTAGATCCACTGCAGATCCTGCAGGAAAATGCAGTTACAAACGTGTCTAGACCATGTATTGAGATAGGCTTTTGATCATGTTATTTCCCTTGTTTCTTTCTTTTCTATTCAGTTCTCTGAATCCTACCATAATGCAAGGTAGTAGATGTCTTTTAGCCCATCCAAGATGCCTTCCTCAATGCCACAGAACATATGGATCTGGTATTTTAGTGTCTCTGAGAGGCTAGAAAATTTTCTGTAAAGTTCTCAATGATAACAGCACCTTGTACTGCACAAAATTGATGGTCAGTTATCATTAGCTAAATAAGGGATTAAAATACCCAGAAAGGCCTGTTACTGAGAAGGAAGTTTGTGAGAGTACCATGTAATTTACATAAGTAATCTCTTTTGATATTCAAAATAACCCCATTGAGGATGGTACTGCTATTTCTGTTCTACAGGTGGTAAGGCTAAGTATGAAAGAGGGTAAACGATGCACCCAAGACACACAGACAGTGGCAAGACTTTGATGCAAACCCTGGCAATCTGATTGCAGATCCTGTATCTGAACATGGAAGGAATTTTAAACCTGTAGCTGCACTCTACTTTCCCTGAGTCTCAGTCCACAGTCTCCTGAGCTCTTCTCAAGCATAAATACTCATACAGAGTTAAGAAGAAAAGGAAGTTGATGTTCAAGTGATGAAAAGAATTGGAGAACTGCTTCAATAGATATCTACCAATACAGTTACCCCTCCTCTTAATTAGTAGTGAGTGCCTGGGGAGAAGGTTAGCTTTCCAAAGAGCTGGTTCAAGAAAAAGCTAGGGAAACTCATTACTCCTCACTGCGGGGATTCAGTTCTCCCTCCCTAAAAGCACAGTGGGGTGACTGCAGGAGAGATAGAGAAACATAAATAACAACTGTGCTTTCTAAACAGCCTCGTCTGCAATACACTTCGTCTTCCAGAGTGGTATCTGCAAAAGTACATAAGTTTTGTTTCCAGATCATACAGAATATAAAAATCAGAAGTCAGAAGGAGTCTAGTTTTCATTCGATTCTTGAAAGTGCAAGAAAAGAAATGAGAACTTGACCTAGATCTCCAATGAGAACTATTAAAGAAATGATACAGATCTAAGGATTTTTACAGAAAGGGAACATTGTCAGAAAGCTGTTGATAGCATCTTTCTAACACCTTGAGCAGGGAGGAAGATCTAGTCATTTTGTCCCCAGCACTACCCCAACATACATGTAGTGTGGTCATCTTTCTCCATAGCATGTTTTTAGGAGCACTGTAGAGTCTGTCTCCTAAGCCATGATTGAAACTCAGGAAACCTGAGTTTCTTTCTGCTACTAACAAGTTTTAAGGTAAGGCATGTAAACTCTTCATGTAGTTACCCTGGTTGTATACACTGGTAAACTTGGAATATTTATATTCTTTTCCATTTTGGGTGGCTGATAAAGTTTTGACACAAGTAGAAAAGAAAAAGATTGAACATACTCTAGTTCATCTAAATTTAATTAATATAGTCTCTCAGTGATGAGAAATTACTATAGAAAGCTGGATGTCCCTTTTATCCCTAAATATTCTCAATAATCTCACAGGCTAAAGGTCACCACCCACATTGTACAGAGAAACACACTGAGGCTCAGAAAAGTAAATAAGCTCAAATGAGATGGGGAACTGACATTAGTTTAAGAGTCTGGGCATCTCTGGCTCTTGTTTCAAGAAGGAATAGATCTGTAAATTCTCGCTGGGAGAATTAGAATCAGAGTATGTCACATATGGAAGGTAATATTGAGACACCTCTAGCTACAAGTGCATTACCACTGATTCCAGGTGATGCTGAAGAGCAGAGTAAGAAGGTCTCAACTCTTAGGTCATGCCAAGGGATTTGGTTCTATGCAGGAATTCCAGAAAGAACAGAGTAGGGCAGTATAAGGAAGACAAAGATGGCAGCTAAAGGAGACACAAAAGTGAACAAGAAACAGACAACGCTTCAAAGCAGTTTATCAGAATGCCCTGAACTTTGAGTTGTTCTGCTAACAGGCAGATCAGGAACGATGTAAGATACTCAGTGCCAAAGACTCAGCATCTGCTTCTATTCTGTAAACTTCAGCCTTATATATGGTATTCTATTCTTAAGATCATGTACTTAGTGAATGGAATTGAAATTTGCATAGGCTGCAGCAGAGGTAAATCCAATGGTGTCAAAATTTTATGTGAGCATGGTCTCAGGGGAGGTGGTGATTTGTGGAATGCCTCTTACAAATTAGCCCCAGAATTCGAGACATTACCTGAGCTCTTTTTGCCTCGGTGTATTTACATGTAATCATTTCAAAGAGATGTAATCATGATTCTAAAATTTTATATACATATAATGCAACATCTTAAGTACTTAATAAATAGTATTAATATTTATAACTTAGTATAATGATCGGGAAGATTTTAACCACTTCTTGTGAATACACTTCTTGTAAATATGACTCTCAAAGTTTATACATGTGGAGTAACCAAGTCACACTGCAAAAATACATAGTACAGTGATAGCTCAGTTCACAAACTTAATTTGTTCCTTGATTTTGGAAAAGGTGGCCATGCTGGTTTCTGTGCAGAAAAGAAGGCCATGGTCATGTTTGTTACCCAATATAAAGTTTATAAACGAAAACAAAATTTTGCCAAATGCTTTTGTTTACAATACAAATTGTTTGGCAAACAAAAGCATTTGTGAACCACTGTTTTTGATCTGCTCCAAAATCGCAATAATTGAATATGGGTAGAATCATTTAAAATCTATTTTCCTTACATATTAGGCACCTACAAAGTCTAAGGCTACTTTATTTAAAAGTTAAAGTAAATTACAAGTATATAATAGAGAAACTTCTGAATAGTTGTTGATTGAAGAAATTTGTTCTTTAACAGCTATAAATGTCCATGGGTATACTTTTATATTGCTACATGCAAAGTTATCACAGTTTTGTCATCACATGCAGTCCTAGTCTATAAAGGTAAATATAAAAATAATTAAACATCTCAATACTGTATCAGACACCCGATGTTCCACCACCTGAACTGTTTGAAAATCACTAATCTCAGGGATGGGGATCTAGCTCAGCAGTCTAAGCTCCTGCCCTGCAAGCGTAAGGTCATGAGTTCAATCCCCGGTGCCGCAAAAAAAAAAAAAGAAAATCACTGATCTAAAAATTGCCTCATTCTTTACCCATCCTTGTTAAACCATACATACTGACAAACTTGAATTGTTTAGCTGCCCCTAAATGTATAATATGAACAAATAAATTGAGCCTGCAGCTGACCTATTAATCAAAATATCAATACTCAGAACAGCTCTTCTCTTTCCCGTAGCTAGTTTGTGCGTAGAGACATTCCAGGATTTTCTTTTCTCATATCACCAGTTAGTAGACCCAGACTGAGTCTCTCTATGCTGTAAAGTACAAAAACCATAGATTTGTACCATAGATGAGTAAAACAAATGGAGCACAGATAATATTACTTGTCAGGAAGGGTGCTAAAAGTTTTCTTCTTAAGTATGTCTCTTAAGCTCACCAAGACAAATTTTGTGTGTATGTGTGGGATCTGAGCTTGCTAGATGAAAGGGTAGACAACAGATTTAAAAGTGCTCTCTTACTAAACATGATCAGAACCATGCCTAACTCTTACAGAATTTTTAGGCCAAATGCACCATTTCTTCTGGACTGATGTAATCCCTGCTTGCTCCCTTAATAGGGTGTCTTTGCACTGTAAGACCACACAAGTACAGGCACACACGCTGTGTGTAGTGCTCTCCACAAGAGTCTGAGCTCTGTGCCAGATGCCTGAGTGCTTTGCAGTCTTGTACTGCTGTCTCCTCAGCATCCCTTGCAGCAGGCAGAGCTTGTGCCAACCAGCTAAAGGCCTGTGGCCGTCTCCCTGGGTAGCACCTTGTCATAAAAAGCAGAAACTCTGGGCTTAAATGCTCCCTCCACTGCTTCATAGCCGTGTGATTGTGAACAGATTATGCAGCTTCACTTCACCTCTCTGTAAAGTGGAGATGCTCACCGTCCCTTTGTCAAAAAGGTAAAATGAGAAAATGCTTGCTCACAGCCCCTCTTCATCTTTGCGGATTCCCTGGGTCCTTGGCCAGCCATCCCTTCCCCATGAGCTTTACTGTAGGAAGCCATCCTCTTGACTTTTTGATCCCTTATAGCATGAAGGTCATGCAGTTAGCATCAAATTCTGTCCTGCATTTTATTATCTCCTAGCAACAAAGTTTGTAAGAATATTAATCTAATAACATACTCCTCAGAAAAGGTTATGGAGCATAGATAAATTTGAAGGACTGTTGTGGTTTGAATCTGCTATGCATCTCTGGAAAGTCCATGGTGATTGGAGGCTTGGTTGTCAGGGCAGCACTGTTTAGCGATGATGGATCCTTTGGAAGGTAGGGTCTGGTAGGAGACTCTAAGATCACTGGAGTTATAGGGTAGTTCGTGAGCAACCCCATGAGAACCTGTGTGAGTCCTTGAGTTTTCACAAAAGGACTGTGACAGAAGGAGCAATCCTGACCCTACTGATCCTTTCTCTCTGCTCCGGTTCAAGATCTGTTACGCTCAAGTACACACTCCTACCACTGCTACCTACCGTGATATGCCTGAGCTGGTACAGGACCCATGCCTTTCAGCCACCAAAGCTACAAGTTAAATTACCCCTTCCACATCACAAAGTTAACTTTCTCATGTATTTTGTGGCAGTAATCAAAACTGACTAATGAACTGTACATTCTGTCTCTTCTTGAATTTCTACAAACTTTAAAAGTGTAGTAAATGCTCTGCAATATCCTGCAATAAATAATTTTCTTTTACATTTTAACTCCTTCCAGAGAAAATATTTCAATAATCTGAGTAAAGACCATTAGTGTAATGTAACACTGAAGAGTTCACCAAATAAATGTGTTTCTGATCACACTCTGGGAAACTCTGCTTTACTGCCAAATTCTCTGGAATTGTGAAGATCTTGGGAGAGAGAGAACGATGCCCCACCCTCATTCTTTTTCATTTCCTTGTTCCCCAAAGGTGCCTTTCATGATATTGCAGCAATCTTAGTGAGTACAGTTAGGAAACAGTCGATGTTTGTACCCTCATATGATCCACAAAACTAGAGTGACTATTGTATTTACTGTACAGACAATAAAACTGGGTGACCACATATAACCAAACAGCATGAGCAGGACCACAGATGAGATTGCAAACACACTGTTCCTTTTGCTGGACTCTGCAAAGTTCATTAAATGTTTAATAAGCATAGAATTCTATTGCTTCCGTAGACTTGGGACAACTAAGATGTCAGAAAAGATGCAAAGTGGAGTCCAAACTTCATTCTCCACTCTGCTAATGAAAACCGTGCCCTGATTATGGTCCTGGACTTTTATGGCATGGTGTTCATTCCCTGGACCCAAGGGTACTACATGCCAGGAGAAGCTGCATTATTCATGTGGTTTTGAACTGAAGGATGCATTAGCAGCATAAATTCACCTCCCAGGGGTTGTGCTGCCAGGTACCTCTATTTGGCCTTGACACCTAACAGAGTTCAGTCTCAGCTTCTATATCAAGAACAGAATCAAAGAAAGACAGATGTAATACTCAATTAAGACAGAATGGGATAAAATGAAATGGATACAGTGACAAAGATGAGTCTTCCTCAAGATCCAATAAGGAAAAATTCAGGGCAAAATGTTTAAGAACAGCATCTTCAAGATGAAGAGCTGATCTCATGGTGTGGGAGTAGACAGCAAGGGCTGCCATGATTCGCTTGTCTTATATGCTGCAGCCATGAGTTGTGTTACCAACATGACCACCAGCAGTCATCACGTGAAGCTTTCAAGTTATCTTTAGCGAGCATCCTGAATGGAGAAACTTTTACAAATATGAAATTAGCAGAGCTGTTGAGCTGACATCTTATTACTCAGGGTTAGGCATTCTGACCTCATAAAATGCCACAGACAGGAGGGGCAGTTAGGTCTCTGGAAGAAGGAGTGAAGGAAACAGGGCTCTGTGAGTGGCTCAGACACTGGATTGACAGGCCTGATGCTCCACTAATGGCAGAACTGTGCCTGTAGGCACCAGGGAAGGCACAACTCCACACAGGCTGATGGAAGACAGCATGTGTGTAAGTAAAGGAATTAACCTAAGCAAGAAAATTTCCCACCCAAAGTAATAATCACTGCATTTCTCGAAGAATAGCATTGCAAAGTTTGTCTGAACCAATGGATCATTTAGGATATTTTAGGATCAACAGCAAACGTTGTAAAATTTAACATTTCTATGTGGGGTCAAGGCTTTAAAAGAAAAAAAAGCATGTTTGCAATGAGTAAATTCTGAGTTATGTAATCATGAAGTAGAATCTGACACTCAGAGCTAGATAAAAAGGAAGATTAGCATCCAAAAAGGTAATAGAATGGTTTTTAAACTTTTAAAAATCTAGACTAGCACAATTGATTTTTTTTTTCTCCAAATGCAATCACACTTGAAGTCATAATATACAACACATGACAACACTGCTGTCTTGGTGTCAGTAGTGGGGAGGACCCCAAGGCTCTACTCATCAGGCCTTGTTCTTCAACGTCACAGCATCCTGCTATCACACCAAGGACCCAAGGAATCCCATCTGAAAACTGCAGGGTTAGTTTTCCTGTCTCCTTGTAGAGTGGATTGGAAACTACTTTGGGCTAACCACATGCATCCCTGGCCTTCTTCCTTTCTCTGCTAGCTACAAACATGAACACAAGACGAGTCCCTGGACACTCAGTTTCTGTTTCTTCTCCTATAAAATATGAAGGAAAGGGTCCATCTATGTCACATTTCAAAAGTTTGCTTTAAGGGCAAGTCAGATTTTAAAATTCCAGTTTTTAAACTCTAACATTTAGATAAATGTATAACATTTTTGGCCATGTAGTTAATTCATAGCTACCTTCAAAAGGAAATACAGAATGATAAGCCTACATGTTGTAAAAGGGAGACAGAAGAGAACAATTCTGGATGACCATAATCTCTGAGGGACATTTGACTTAGGAAATCTTCACTGAATAATTAACTGATTTTAGGGGCAACAATGGCTGTTGCAGATTTCTACTGGAAATACAGATTGTAGGAGAGAAAGCACCATCACTGATATCTTTTAAAACACATAAATAAGAGAAGCAGTATAAATAGAAATCAATCAATTCGCCAAACCAAGAACAGGAACTTGGTTTGATGGTGAGGTGCAGAAGTAATGCCTTGACTATCATCTTCTGAAATACCGTAGCTTATGTCTCTTCCAAAACTGCTGCATCCATACTGTTGGAAGCACCTTTCCAGGATGGTAGCCTGCTCATACCTGGATAAAGGCGTTGAGGGTAAGTAATGTAATTTCAAATGGCAGGTATCTAGCTTCAGAGTTGTAAAAGTTTCTCCATGACCCCTGGACTCACCATTATTTCTCTGTTGTTCTTTTTCTTTTAAATTCACCCCAGGCTCTCATGAACAATTTGCCATAAGTCCCTGGGCAGAAATCTCAATATAAGACAGCAGGGCCTTGCTTGGTTCAGGGATTGTAGGGAAGAGAGTACTTTGTCCTTACTTACTCAGGATCACTAGTTACCGTCTTCTCCCAGTGTGACCTCAGGGCTTTGGGAAAATGGAAGGTTGTATGTTGACTCTAAATATTAAAAGAATGAGCTCCCTAATCATACATTTCTGTAGTGATTGATTTTTGTTTGCTTATTTGTTTTTTCATCATCTTCCACCTCTCAGAGAAATTTAATTCACCTTTGCATCAGAGGTTCTCTTTGCATTGTGAGAAACTGCAAATACTACAATTCATGCTTCAAAGCAATGCTGCTAGACAAGTGTGCTGTGATATAACTGTGTCTCTAATTATGTGATGTTTGTAAGTCAATATGACAGCACAAAAATCATCCTTTTCCATTTCCCTCACAAATAAGTCCTTGAATACAACTCCGAGCTCAATATTCTAAATTTAAAACTGCTAAGTTGTTTTTGAGTCCCCTGCAACTTTGCTCTCCACATTCCATCAGCAGCCAAATCTGAAGCTCTTCATCCATAAATACTCTAATATGTGCCTTTCCTCATAATTTGCAATGCCAAAGTCTTCTCTAGTGTTCACATTCATGTTTCCTGAATTATTGTCCTCCCAACAGGTCTCCTGGGTTTGACTCTTCTCATCTCTTTATTTTCGGTATACTCTGCTGAGTTCAAATTCCCTGAGCACAATTGTGAGCTCATCAATGCCTGCCTAACAATGTTCTGTGCCTCTTCTCTGTTTACAAGAGAATCATGATAATCTTCACATAATAAAATTGCTTAATGCCTATAAAGAGAGTGTTTAAAAAGGGACCTTTTAATATAAAGCCTATTAATGTTAGAAGGCAACAGTCTCTCACATTCCATCTGCAATGTAGTTTCTCCTGGATGTTGGGGCAGTGAATGGATTAAAGAAAAAGTTTTGAAAGCCATAGGCATGAATATCCAAGTGGTATGAATTTTAATACATGCTTCTACAGTGGTTAGGCAACGACGCGCAGATATGACTGCTTCCCTTTCATTTCTCTATTAAATTAAAATTCCTACAAAAGTTCAATGGCTACTTCTTTGAAAACACTGCATAATTTTAAGCTTTGGAAAGGTTTATCTTTCACAGTCACAGATCTATGCAAAAGCCTTTGGCTATAGGAAACCCAGGCTTTAAGTCTCTTGTATGAGAAAGGTTTCATGCATGTTTCTGACAAGCAGCAGGCTTAGGAATGGGTGCCCTTCCATCGAAGCCACCTGATTACCTAAATAAACAGAACAATACATAAAATATTCCCCTTTTCCCAACTTGATAAGATGACTGAGTTCTCATAACATTATGCACGGGCTACAATTTAAAAATTTTCTGTTATCAACCATAGCATCTGTCCCTCCAAAAAAAAAGTTGCTCCAAATAACACTGTAAATCTTATTCCTTATATCTTTGCTTCTGAATAGAACAAGCAACAGATACACATTTGAATAGGGTGTCAATGCAATGAATCCACAGTTTATTGCTACTATCCATCTTGGCTAGTAAATGGTTGCCATACTCTTCTTCATTCATTGGAAACGGTTCATTTCCTTTGGCCTTTATTCATTGCCTAATATTCCTAATGAACTTAATGTAGCAAGTGATGTAATCAGACAAAAGAACTGTAAGAACGCTTTTCTGCCACTATAAGCCAGATTAAATCATATTTAATTAGGATTTTAGTGTTCACCAAAAGTCTCAGTTAACTATCCATCACCCACACTGTTGTCTATTCCAAGCACTTTCTCTTTCTCATGCTAAAGTAGAACACTCTTTTTGGCCTAGTTTTCTCTGTTGGACACCATAGACTATGAAGCAGGTGCCTAATGTAGTCCCAGTCATGAATTAGTCTTTGCATTAAAGTTACCTTTAAATCTCAATTTCCAAAAGGGTCTAATGAGGTGTTCAAGACAAAGAAATAAAGGAACTCAG
>RJWT010027573.1:0-15463 GCA_004365215.1 Cuniculus paca
AAAAAAAAAAAAAAAAAGTAAGAATAAGAACATTCCATCCCAACCACCTTTCTTTAGTGCTCTGAGATCTTGAAATGAAAACTTTTCTATATAGACCAAATAGTCTACCTTTGCTTTTCATTCAAGGAAGATTTCAATACTTCAAGAAAAAGAGAATGAGAAATCCAGATTCATATAGGATTGCATTGATAATATATTGAAAGCTCTAAAACAAAACAAACATTTTTTTCTTGGCATACAGATTAATGTGATAGTTTTGGTCAGCTGAATTATGATTTTGAATTAGCAACATGCAGACTAAATTTGGGACACTAGGTAATGACCCACTTCCTAGCTTTCAACTGCACAGAGGAGGCGCCTTGTTTCATGGTGATTTAATTATTTTCTTGGAGGACACTACACTTTTTCATTCAGAAAACTTAATGAAATTTACAATTACTCTTGCCTCTAAAATTGCAAGTGATGATTCTTCATCTGGATTACTAGAGAATGACCCAGAGCATGAAATACAGATACGTGAAAAATTCAGGGCAACATTCCTTTGCTGCCACTTACCACATTTGCACGTGCACAACAGCTAATTTAAGTGCCTGAAGACCCCTGAAGGAGAAAGGGAGCAAATTTCTTTTATTCCTCGAAGTAATAATAAAAATTATTACTTTGGTAGTCCCTGGCTTAGTTTGATCTACTATCACTTATCTGGATTGTTAGCAACTATTACTTCATATATACCTCACATTCCACACTGATATCTGAGTTTTCATTCTCCAGTATAGGCCCCATTGACTCACCAATGCCTCCTGGATCAAGTCAAGATTTACAAGTAAATAAGATCCGTAACAAACTAGGCAATGTATCCCTTTACGTCTCATCTGCCAGCACTGTCACGTTGTATGCTCAAGGTACAACATACTTGCTCCTGTTTGAACAAGCTCTCTGCCAGTTCTGGCACTGTACCAGCTATGCCTGCAGACAAAGTAACATGCCCGTTCCTTTTCCTTTATCTGGAAAATTACACTCAGCTTTTAATACTTCTGGCTTCCGTTGTGCTCTGTGTTAAAGGCAGAACAGCAAAGTGGGAAAGTAAGGGTTTCTGGTAAATGTGCTTCGGATCATATTTGGAAGCTTGAGTGACTTAAGTTCCCTAAGCCTCTTTTTCCTCAAATGGAACTTGACAGTTTAACACTAACTTCCTCATCAAGTTATTGGGACAGTTAAACACAGCAATCTTTCTACAGTGCTTAGGACTATACCTGCAACATCATAACTATATAATATGTACATATTAACTACAATTTCTGTTTCTGTGGACCTTATTTCTCCAGTTGTATTTTTAACTTTGTTATGTTTTAGCTTAACTGGCTTTTATCTCTAGAATTGTATTCACTTCAGTGAAAGGAATGACCAGTGTAAATGGCATTACCAACTTATTTATTTAACCTTTTTTGGGGGAGGTGAGACAGGGTCTTGCTCTGTAGTCCAGGCTTGCCCTAAACTCAGGATGGCTTTGAACTCATGGCAATTCTCTTGCCTCAGCCTCTTGAGTGCTAGGATTATAGGCATGCGGCACCATGCCCAGATGTTGATTATTTAATATCTACATCTCATGTTGCATGATTGAACAAATTATTCTGAACTGCTACAGGGAAGAGATCCTCATGAGTATGATTCTATCAAGAGCTATTAGGTTTGGCATGGTGGCTCATTGCTGCACTTCCAAGCACTCTAGAAGGCTGAGACAGGAGGATTGCAAGTTCTAGCTATCCTCAGCAACTTACTGACTTAGCAAGAACCTATCTGCGAAAAAAAAGAAAGGACTGGGACTGTAAGTCAAGTGTGAAGGCCCCGGGTTCAAGTCCCAGTCCTAAACAAATAAACAAACAAAAACTAGGCCAAAGCTTTTGTGGGGCATTGTTTTTTTTTTTTTTTTTCGCGGCACCGGGGATTGAACTCACAACCTTGCGCTTACCAGGCAGGCACTTAGGCTGCTGAGCTAGATCCCCAGCCCATGTTTTTGAGACAGGGTCTCACTATGCTGTTCAGGCTGGCCTTGAGCTCACTTTGTAGCCCAGGCTGGTCTCGAACTCACAACGATTCGCCTGTCTCAGCCTCCCGCATGCTGGGATTACAGGTGTGAGCCACTGCACCCGGCTTTTGTGGGGCATTCTTAAGAATCTAGTCACATAGTTTTAGTTCTTTGCTTTAAAAATAAGCAGCATTAATATCACCAAATAATTTAAAGACTATATTTGCAAAATCTTTCTAATTATGTTTGCTATCTCTACATAGTGAAAAATAGTTTTACTGAATTTATCCATGTGGGGGACTAGACAGAGAAACGAATGATTTAAATCATAAAGGTCCCTATGAGGCAAAAAGCATGTAGGCCCTAAACTATATGATTAAAGATTTAAAAAAAAGACTTACAAGACAAAAGTTGTACAGGCTCTAAACTCCAAAGTGTCTCTTAGGTCACTGAAAAGGAAAGTTCAGGCCAGGGATATAGCTCAACAGCCCAGTATCTCCCTGGCAAGCACCGGGTCTTGAATTCAATCCCAGGTACCAAAAAAAAGAAGGTTCATGCTATTATCGATTGGAGAATTTTTATGCCCACATCTTGTACTCTGAGTAACTACTTTGAGGATGACAATATGCAATGTATTAACTATTGTTATTCTCCTATTATTTTGTTATGAAATTCTGTTTTACCTTTTTTCAATAAAATTTTTAGAAAAAGGCTAAACACAGCAGGGGTTTAGATTAGAAAAACATGCTAGGTTCAGCCTTTGCCTTCCCCTCTGCCCAATAAATTGCTTAGATTAACCTAAAAAATGTCACATAGCAGGCCTCCTTGTTCCTTGACTGTAAACCTATTTTTCTTCCTATAGTCCCTTGAAATAAAAGTCAGTCTGTGGTTCAGGACTGCTCCCCAGAGAGACCCGAAAGCTGGGTTATCTCAGCGGGACAGTCCTCCTGGGCCTCTTGGTATTTGTACCAAGTCTCAACTCCAAGTAATCTCTTTATCCTCCATGCTGCCACAGTTGGTCAATTCAAGCCTGATTTTTAATGCCACTTTGTATTTATTCATTCTAATTTCAAATTTGACCTATTTCAACTTTAACTATGTATCAGCATCAACTTTATTTCATTTTATATTAAAATGCCACAGATATCATTGTGGTTTCTAATCTTGATCTTGAGATCTGAAAAACTCCAAATGTATTCAGTTTTCTGGTAAAAGGTAAAATAAATTTGCAGCAAGAATGAATTGTTTCATCTTTAAGTGTGAAGATGTGTGCAAAGTATCTTATTCATCTAAAAATACAAGCTAAAAATACAAATTTAAGGGCCAGCAATTTAGCCCAGCGGTTCAAGCACTTCCCTGGTAAGCATGAGGTCAGGGGTTCGATCCCCAGTACCAAAAAAAAAAAAAATACACATTTACATTCCTGCCAACAATGTGGCAGGGTTCCTTCCTCCTTGCCCTCTGTGGCCTCTCCAGCATTTATTACTGCTTGATTTCTTGATGATGGCTGTTCTTTTTGGGCTAAGAGGGAACACTTGTGTTGTTTGAATTCGCTTTTCTCTAATGATCAATGATGTTCAGCATGTCTTCATGTACTTATCGACCATTTGTATTTCTTCTACTAAGTATTCATTTTGCTAGTCCATTTTTTGATTGGGTCTTTTATTTTGGGAAGTGCAATTTTTTTGAGTTCTTTACATCAACCACTATGGAAATCAATATGAAAATTCCTCCAAAAACATTGAAATTAGAAATTCCAATTGAGCCAGCTATTCCTATTCTAGGTATCTTCCCAAAAGAGTTAAAGACATAATATTACAGTGTTACATGTGTATCCATTTTTAATTATTAATAATAGTTAAATCTTGGAAGCAGCCTTTATATCCATCAACAGATGGATGAATAAAGAAAATGTAGTATTTGCATACAATGGAGTACTATTCTGCCATAAAGAAAGATAAATTTAAGTCATTTGTAGGAAAATGGATGTACCTTTGACAGCCATAGAAAAATACAGAATTATGGGGGACATGGATCAGGAGTGAATTTCTAAACTGTGGGGCAAAAGCACACAGGCTCTGTGAGAAGTGAATGGTTAAGTTACCCGTTAAGATTACTGAAGCATGTGGTATCTGGCCATTGTCTTTCCCTTTCTCCAAGAAAACTGCCTCGCTTGGAGCCAGTTCCTTGCCTAAACTGGTTTTCTTCCACTTTTTTCTCTTATACTAATATTCTAAATGAAAGGCTGAGAGTTCTCTGGTCATTTCCCTAACAATGGGTCCTCTAGGTTGAGTTAGTCTTCTGGGCTCTTGGTGATTGAACTAAGTCTGACTCTGAGTAATCTTTTTCATCCTTTGCACTGTCCCAGTCACACACTGTGACAAGTGGTGTCCCAGGTGAGGGAAAACCTGCTGTTGCAGATCAACATGAGAAGCAACATCCCCAAGCCTGGAAAAGGAACAAGAGTGCATCCAACTCTTCATCCTTGTAAGGGGACAAAAGTGGCTATGGAATAGCCTGGCATGTCTCAGCAAGGTAGTGGCCTAGGTCCTTTCAACCCAGAGGTCACTTAGCTGTCCAATTGCTAAGTATGTGGGGACAATTCATTTGTTTTTCTCTTCGATCTTTTACTTTCATTTCTTCTGCTTTGCTTACAACATGGATCAAACTTTATTGTTGGGGACTATGGATTATAAATTGAGTCTAGGGGATGTTCATGCTTGTCCTTGTCCTGTCCTTTGAACCAGATTGGAACACAGAAACTCCCTGCTCTTTTCCGGTCACAGCTGGACCCCAAAGGCTAGTGACTGCTGTGGCACTCACAGTGCAAGATAAGACCTGCTAAAGATGATAAGGCACCTGGGGAAACTACAGTTTCCATCTCCCACCCCCCATCTCATCCTTGTCCTTGCAAGACAGTTTTGTTCAGCCAGGTGGTGGTGCACGCCTGTAATCCCAGCACTTGGGAGGCTGAGGCAGGAGGATCATTGCAAGTTTGAGGCCAACCTGGGCTACAAAGTGAACTCAAGGCCAGCCTCAACTGCATAGTGAGAACCTGTCTCAAAAAGACAAACAAACAAACAAACAAACAAAAAAACTGTTTTGTTCTTGCTAGCCCAGCATAGTCACAATTACCATTCCCAAAAATACCCACTGCCCTTCACCTATTGTCTTTGACTCAGATGTAAAGGATAAATACCAAGGTTCTGGGTGTCTCATAGCTTTCTGTTCCCTAAGAACAACTGGTTACTCCAGATCTCTGCCTGTACCTCTATTTTGTCTCTTGCTCTTTCTTCCTGCCATGCACCACCATAGCACTTGGCAGGAGATTGGGGACTCACTGCAGGGGTCCCTGATAGTTGGCACCATGGAAAGAGTCTCCAATACTTTATCTACATTTATGATGTCTCTTGAAAATACCTAAATGTAGTTTCTAAATCTTAATTTATTGAACTCTCAATTATTATCTGTGAACAATACCCTTGGTTCCTGCTGGAGGGAAGTCTAAAGATAAAGGACTGGGAACATATGGGACAAAAATTAAGATAATCTTTAGGTCCCATAAAAGTTGTATACCTGGGCTGGGGATTTAGCTCAGTGGCTCAAGCACTTGCCTGGTAAGCACAAGGTCATGAGTTCGATCCCCGATACCAAAACAAAAAAGAAAAGTTGTATACGTTGCTACCTGACATATTGCAGGGTCACCATTCAATCTATTCAAACAAGGAGGCACCATTAAAAAGCCCCTTTTCTACTTCTTCCACCTCCAGTTGAACTTCTGACCTCTTCAGACTTCGAGTCCTCCAAAAAAAATGTGCTTAAAAGAAGCCAAACAGAAAAAATAATGCATGCCTATCCTGGAAATCAGGGCCCCTGACACAAACATTTTCCATAAGCTGCATTCACAGAAAGAGTATTTCTAAGTCAGGCATGGTGGCGCATGCCTGTAATTCCAGTACTCGGGAAGCTGAGGCAGGAGGATCATTGCAAGTTTGAAACCAGCCTGGATTATGAAGTGAGCTCAAGGACAGCCTGAACTGCACAGTGAGAGCCTGTCTCAAAAAGACAAAAAAAAAAAAAGAATATTTCTGATAACAGACTATGGAGCCCACTTAAAAGAAATTATAGAGGTAATAGGACATAACTATAAAATGAACCATGGAACTGGAGGGTCCTCATGAAAACACTATTTATTACTACTTCATTTAACCTACGGCTTCAGGAATACCAGTAAGCCGCCACTGCTCAATCCCTCATAAACCTAAATACAGGAATTCCTATTGGAATGTGATGTGCTGATCCCCAGATTCAAACCCAGAAGAATCTCAACTTTTCCTCAAGTCACTTGTGCATCCCTTAAGACATGGGCACACATTTTAGAAACCAGTGCTCCTCAAGGCTTCTTTGCAACCATTAGAGAGGGTCCTAATGAAGCTCATCTAGATTTTATTAACCACTTACGAAAAGTGATCTCCTGCCAGGTAGTCAACTCCCAAACGAGAGATGTTTTACCCCTTCCAAATGTCAATGCTTATTGTCAAAGAGTCTTGGCACTCCTTAAAGGAAAAAAATTTGAATATTACTGAAATGATTAAGGCTTGCCAAAATGTAGAAACTAAGATTCATGAGGCACAAATACTTGCTGCTGCCTTGCAGTCTTAAAAATATTATAATTATGGGAAGAAGGGACATTTACAAAAAGCCTATAAAAATAATAAGCCAGGTAAAAAGACTAAATCTAAACAAAAGTGTCCTAAATGTAAAAGAGAATATCACTGGGCCAATAGGTGACTTCCAAATTCGATAATGAGGGGAACCCTATTTAAGAAATGGATAGGGGACTCGACTCCCCACAACCCAGTAAAAGCAGGACGTCAATCATAAAATGTTCACATTCAGGTGTGGGAGCCAACCCAGAGTCATGAGAGCCTATTGTTACAAATCTTAGCTAACTGATAAATTTACTTTTGGTTTCCAATTTTAGTTGGTATCTTTGTTTAGTTAATATGCTTAAAATATTTCTTGTGCACTGAAAATCCTTTGATTACAATTGAAGTGTTCATTTACTCTTCTGCTGTTTCAATAAAGATAAGAGTACTTTTTCAATGCTGCTTACAGATTTGTTGGCAGCCAATCAAATTTAAAAATGTAACAATCTGAGATGGAAGGGCAGGAGAAAAAAGAGAGAAGGAGAAGGGCACTTTGAAATCCAAGCAACGGCTGCAAGGTTTGTTATAAAAAGATTACAGTAAGTAAGATAGAGAAGAAAATATAAAGAAAGATATATGTATACAGATATGTTTTTGCTGTGAGAGGGATTGTATGATAAGATTTGCCTTATCAATATAGAAAAGAAAAGAAAGAACAGCGAAATGAGAAAGTCTCGAATACACCCCCCCAAAAAAAGTTTTATGCAGGATGCAATCTATAGAAAGAAATACATTTGCTCTTCTTGGTTTGATTAAGCCTGAGTTGTTCCTTTTAAAAGCTATAATGATGTCATTATGATTGCTGTGCTAAAATGTTATATATTTTTTCGATCTCAAGTCTTCTCTACAAAGTTTTATAATTGTCATCCATTAACATTTAAAGGAATTAAACTTCTCATTTTTGTTGTTGTTGTTGTTGTTGTTGTTTTGAAAAGAATACAACCAAACAAAATAAAAAAGAGTAAAGTCAATCACAACAAAACAATGAACATGGTACATGACTTCTAAACAGGGTAAAAAGCAATCAATAACAACAACCATAATTCCTCTTGTTATCTGCAATATAACTGCCCACACCATCAGGGATAAATAAAATCAAACAATATAGAACAAAATAAAACCAGTAAAAAAACAAAAACAAAACAAAACAAACACAGCAGAACAATGTAAGCAATACAGAACTTCAAGATTCTAGTAAAACAGCAGTGGCTACCATAATGCTTCTTGTTATCTTCACAATAATTGCCTACACCTTCAGACATATTACAATCAAACAACACAGAATAGAGTAAAATCAATCAAAACAAAACAATGAAAGCAATACAGGGTTTCTAAACAAGATAATTGGACATCCTTGATGGCTGCAATTGTATATTTTGTTATCTTTGAAATAACTGTCCATGCCATCTAGTATAATAAAATCAAACAAAACAGAATAAAATGAAACTAATCAGAACAATGAAGACAATATGAGTTTCAAATCATGATAATAGATTAACAGTGGTCATTTCCTTCCCTTTTTAGATAATTCCTCCCCTTTGACTTTCCCAATATGTATTGTGCATTTTGGATCCCACTAACTCCTTTAGTTTGTTATACTAAGGAGACAACTCGAAATTCACCCATGTTATTCTGAACCATTTCATCCATGAGTATGATCTCAAGTTGCCTCTATCCACCTTCAAGAGCCTTGAGGTGATCTTCCTTTATAGCTGATTAGGTTTCCACCACATAAAATACCATGTCTTTCTTATCCATTCTGCAGTTGATGGGTAAGCTACCCCTACTTTTTTGTTTTTTTTTTTTGGCTCCCTGTCCCATAGGGCATTGTTCTCGCTCCTTTGACTTTCAGTCTATGAATTTTCTTTCTAGTTAAATGTGTTTCTTGTATAGAGCATGTTGATGGATCCTGTCTCCTGATCCACTCTGCCTGTGTTTCTTTCTATTCGTGCATTGAGGCCCTCTTGCACTGTATTGTCTCTGCCATGCTATTTTCCTGCCATTGGCTCCCTATTTTTCCTCTCCATTCAATCGGCCGACCCCACTTGATGGTCCCCTTCTGCCATTGTTCCTGAGGCCATGGTCCTTTTTATCTCTCCCTAGAATGTCCTTTAGTATTCTTTGTAGGGTTGGTTTGGTGGCCATGAATTCCTTGAGTTGTTCTTTGTCATGGAAGTATCTTGTTTCTCCAATAATTTTGAAAGGTAGCTTTTCAGGGTACATCAATCTGGGTTGGAAGTTGTTTTCTTTCAAGACTTACAATACTTCACTCCAGCCTCTTCTTGACTTGATGGTTTGTGTTGAGAAGTCTGCCATGATTCTGATGGGTTTTCCTTTATAGTTGACCTGTTTCTTTTCTCTAACAGCTTTTAATATTCTGTTGTTGTGTTGAGTTTCTGGAATTTTGATCAGTATATGTCTGGGTGTAGATTTATTTTCATTATGGCTAACTGGAGTTCTATATGCCTCACTTACTTGAATGTCACTTTCTTTTCCCATGCTTGGAAAGTTCTCAGAAATTATTTCTGTAAATAGGACCCTGATGTCATTTGTCTTGACCCCTGCTTTTTCACTCACATTTTTATTCTTAAGTTATGTTTCTTTGAATTGTCTTGCAGCTGTTGAATTGTTACTTCCTGAGTCCTTGTTATTTTTAAGAGATCTTTCCTTTTGCTATCACAAGCTACAAACCTGTCTTCAAGGTTTGAAAGTCTATCTTCAGTTTCTTTCAAGTGGTTTTTCCAGTTTTCAATGGAGTTTTTAATTTCTTGGATTTCTCTTTGAATCTGTTTCATGCATTCTAAATCTCTTTTATATTGTTTATTCATGGTTACCTTCATTTTCCTAGGCTCCTCTATTTTTTTATCTATGTCTTCTTTAGAGGTGCTTAATAATTCTTTTATTATGTTTTTCATTTCTTCTTTTACCTGGGATAGTATTTCTGTTCTAATTTCTTTTATAGCCTCCTGAAGTTATTTCTTTACATCAGTTGACATGATTTCAGACATTTCAGGTGTGCAACTCCAGATCTCTTCTGTGTTTACCTTTCCTGGACTTGTGTTGCTTGGGTTGGATGCCAGAGATTGCCTTTTCTTTCTTTGTCTTCGCATATTCCTGATTTCTTCCATACATGTGGGTAGTGGTCCCAAGCATTTCTGGCCTTGGCTACAATTTCTCTGATGCGAGACTGTTTGGTTTTTCTGGCCAGTGTTGGCTAAGGGTATCTGATGGTGGGCAGCTGTGCTTCTGCACTGAGCTAGGTACCAACTTCAAGGGCCCTTGGAATTTGCATGGGAGCGGAACTGGCCAGGGCCTGTGGATCTAAGCTGGTTAGGAACCTAAGTGATGTTGTCTGGAATGTGCATGGGAGTGCAACTTGGTCCAAGCAACTTCCATGGGTCTGCCCACAACCTGGAGCTGCTGGATAAGCCAGCAGCAGTCCTGGCCCTGGGCTTATCCTGCCCTACTCCAAAATGGCTCCCAGCCTATAACTCTCTCCTGTGGGAGGATTGAGTGCCCTGCACTCACCACCAGCCAGCGCAGATTTCCTTGTCCACCACTCTCTTCCACCACTGTGCCTCTCTGCAGAGACCTCTGGGGTTGACAACGACCGTGACCGTGTGTCTCCAGGCTCAATAGCTCTTCTGGCAGAGTGATTCTGGCTCTAGGCTAAGGCATCACCAGCTACCACCTTCTTCTTAGTTTAAATTTTTCTTTTTACTCTCTCTGTGGGTTTTGATTCATATTTTAGATTCTTCTTGGGTCCAAGGGACCCACTTCCTTCCTTCTTGTCCTCTCCATGACATTGTATTCCAGCATCTGAACTGCTTCTTTTAGAGAGACTATTTACTCTGCTGCTTACTGTTCTGCCATCTTTCTGGAAGTCCCTCTTTTTGGTGTTTTTTTTTTCTTTTGTTTTGTTTTTTTGAGACAGGTCTTGCTATGTAGCCCAGGCTGACCTTGAACTCATGGGAATCCTCCTATCTCAGCCTCCAGAGTGCTAGGATTACAGATATGTGCTATCATACCTGGCTAAGAATTCAACTTCTAAGGCAACCATAAGTGATTAAAAAGAAAATAACTGTTCCCCTATTAACCTCTCAATATTGTCACAGATTCAGACTCTATGTTATAGAGACTCTACAAATGACTGAAATTGCCCTTATTCATAATGAAAATGATGAGACTCCCTTTTATGTTTAGATACTTACAAAACCTTGTCTGTAAATTATGTTTGTTTGTTTGTTTGTTTGTTTCCAGCATCAGGGATTGAACTCATGAACTCACACTTGCCAGGCAGGCACTTATGCCACTGAGCTAAATTCCTGGCCCCTTGTCTGTAAAATATCATAAAAATCATTTATTCCCATGTTTTTTCTGTAATGGAATTATCCTAACAAATTAAAACAGACAATCTATACATCTAATTCTCTACAAATATTCCTCCAACTCTGGCATGTTAAACATGTCATAGAGCCCCTTACAACCCCACAGGACAAGCCAATATAGAGTGAGACATGCTGTTCTTCAAAATCTAATTATTGAAGCAAAAAGGGGAAATACAGTTAAAAGTATTTAATTTAATTTAATAAGACTTTAAATTTTTAAAATGATTTGACTGAAAGTGGTAGCACAGGCTTGTAATCCCAGCACTTGGGAGGCTGTGGCAGGAGGATCACTGCGAGTTTGAGGCCAGCCTGGGCTACAAAGTGAGCTCAAGGCCAGCCTGAACAGTATAGTGAAACCCTGTCTCAAAAAGACAAAAAAAAGAAAACTAAAAGAAACTCACAATGCAAGTTAAACAGATGCTGCAAAGCACAAGAATTCCCTTGACTTCTGAAAACCTATTTCTGGCAATTATCATGTAAATCCCTTACAACTCCAGAATTAGAAAGGTAAAAGTGGGCCAGGCCTGGTGGCGCATGCCTGTAATCCCAGCACTTGGGAGGCTGAGACAGGTGGATCATGCGAGTTCGAGACCAGCCTGGGCTACAAAGCAAGCTCAAGGTCAGTCTGAATGGCATAGTGAGACCCTGTCTCAAAAAGACAAAGGCTGGGGATTTAGCTCAGTGGCCTAAGTGCCTGCCTGGCAAGTGCAAGGTTGTGAGTTCAATCCCTGGTGCTGCAAAAAAAAAAATAAATAAAAAAAAAGTAAAGGGGATCCTTATCTTTTTGAGCTTGCTGACATATACCTCAAATAAATAACATGGTTTATTGGGCTCATGTTTTTTTTCACGGCAGAAAAATTTCAGTCATACACAGTCTCTAATACCACCAGTAGTAGTTTTTGTTTTCCATTCCAGCCCCAATGGTATATAAATAATTTTTAATATCTCTCAATTAACTATTATTCACATTGTGGTACTCAGACCAACACTGATAAAGAAATCTTACAGTGACTTGATGCCCTTAAGGCAACGCTTGGCTATCTGGACAAGCACCGACAATCCCTTTAGACACATAGTCAACTTAGTGGTGATGCTGGTTACTAGTCTATCCCATTTAACCATTCAGAGTCCTAAGAGGAAGTCCAACTCTTGGTGCCTTTTGTAGCAATCTAGATGGAGACACTACTAATTTCCAGGGCCAACCGCAAGCTCAACTTCATAAATGACAAATGGAAGTTCACAATATCATCTTAAATCGCCTTCATGACATTGCCTACTGGCCCAGTCCCCCAAATTGGTTTTCTGCACACAATGATCACATTTGGATTCTCATTACTATTGAGATTACATTTTTGTTGTTTTTTCTTACCGTCCTCAAGGTACTTTGTATGCCGCTCTGTTGGACACTCCATACTCAGGCCATAATGAGCTTCATGAATCAAGCCCAATATCCATATTTCTCTTTTCTTCCCCATCCCTGAATCTGTAAAACAAAAAAGCAAAAATGTGGGGGACTTGGCTGAGCAGTGAATGGTTAAATTGTGGCGCAAAAGCACACAGGCTCTGTGAAAAGTAAATGGTTAAACAACCCGTTTAGATTACTGAAGCATGTGGTGTCTGGCCATTGTCTTTCCCTTTGCCCAAGAAAATTGCCTTGCCTGGAGCCAGTTCCTTGCTCAAACTGGCTTTTTTCTCTTATACTGATATTCTAAATAAAAGCCTGAGAGTTCTCTGCTTCAGTGATACTCATGGTCATTTCCCTAACACTGAGTCCTCTAGGTTGAGATAGTCCCTCTGTGCTTTCAGTGATTGAACTAAATCTCATCTCTGAGTAATTTTTTTCATCCTTTGCACTGTGCAGGCCACATACTGTGACACATAATTAGTTCATATTATATGTTGGATTTCCATAAAGCCATCCTGACAAAGACAGTTACCTATGGGCAAATGGGATACTTTTATCTAGCAGGAAATGGAACATAAACCCCAAAATTTTCTTCTACCAATAAATATCTGATAAATGTTCTTTTAGAAATATACTCTATATATGATTCTAAGAAAAAATTACTTCCTTATGTCAACATATTTTAGATTTAGAAATAAATAAAACTGCAGGAGAACTCAGCAGGAGACAATGATTGGAGAGTTTAAAAATACATAATTATTAGGAAGGCAAACCTGGGATCAGGGTTACCAGGCAACCAATCCCAGGAGAAAAGAACACCAAAGTGAATTGGGAGATAGAATCATCCAAATGTCTGGGCAATTAAGTGTCTGAGAAGAGGTAGAAATGAACACATTTTAATTTCGTGGGAGCTTAAGAAAATTTCCTAAAAAGTAAATGAAGAAAATGACAAGAAATGGACTGTTTATGCACAGACAGTATTAACTATTTCCCACCTTATACTTACCCACATATTTCCCTGCAATAAGACCACATTAATTAGTAAATTCAACATCTACAGAGTAATAAACCCTTTTGTTTCAAGATTGTTCCTCATTCTAATCTTGCTTATACATGAGTAGAACTTTCTGGGTAAATGTGTGTGTGTGCATGGGATGTACACGCACACATGCGCATGCGCATGGTATGTTTATGCGTACATAAGCATCTCTATTCCTGTGTAGTGTGCTGAGACCATGAGTAAGGAAAAAGAGAAACCAGAATTCCAAGTTTCTAGGTGAAACTATTTCTAAAGGCCCAAGGACACAGACGTCACACGCAGGCCTGGAAGCTATGTGAAGTTCAGTATTATGAGGTTCATTAAGGGGTGGTGGTTTGGGGTTGAGAAAAGAAGATGAAAAGTAGATGAGGCCCTTTTACATTTCACCCTATGGGCACAAAATGGAGTAGGTAGGGCTGGGGACATAGCTCAGTGGCAGTGCCTGACTGGCAAGCGTGAGGTCGTGAGTTTGATTCCTGGTCCACCCCCCTCCAAAAAAGATAAGCATAGGTGCTAGATTGAATGTGAACAGAAAGAAAGACGGAAAGATAAGTCTTCTTAGCTAAGACTAAGAATATAGGGAGGAGTGAAATTTTTCAGTTTTGGATACCAAACAGGTTAGAGTACCAAAGGCAGTTGCATATATCATACTGAGGCTCAGAAGAGAGGTATGGTTTAGGCTAATTTGCAAGTCATATCAACATAAGTGGACATGCAGACATTGTACGAATGTCTAGAAATGAGAGTAAAAAGCAAGAGCAGAGAAAAAATGAGAGATAAAATTGAGGACTGCAAAAAAAAATTGAGGACTGCAGAATTCATAAATGAAAGAGAAGAATAGGAGCCAATGTAAGAGATAGAAGAAGTGTGAGAGATAGCAAAATAGTAGATAGGATCAGTGTTTTGGAGACTAAAAAGATACTTCCCAGAAGTTAAGGGAGAAGAATGCTGCTGGATTCTGTATCAAATGCTTAAAGAACATGTTTCCTCCTTAAATATACACAATCATACAAGGCATAGAAGAAAAAGAAAATGGTAGTGTGTTTTGTAGCAAGAGTTAGCCTCTATGAAATCTGGAATCCAGACACTGGAACATAATTCATTAAAAAAAAAAAAAGAGAGAGAGACAGAGCAGCATATTGCCAAGAACCAGGAAGAAACTGACAGAAAAAATTAGAAGCTACAGAAAAG
Organism: Cuniculus paca; assembly: GCA_004365215.1. Lineage (NCBI taxonomy): Eukaryota > Metazoa > Chordata > Mammalia > Rodentia > Cuniculidae > Cuniculus > Cuniculus paca. The sequence goes on from RJWT010027573.1 coordinate 14,759, forward strand.
TAGGAAAGACAGTCCACAGTGTAGAGAAAAGAAGGAAATAATTTGGATGCTCTCTCAGCTTTTGCATCTCAAGGGAAGAACTGGGCTCATTAGAAGCAAAGTAAATGCCCAGGGCCTTTGTGAACTGCAAAAACAGTGCAGGGTTTGGCTCCAAGCGGACTCCTTCCACATGGCATACAATGGAAGGAGAAGGAGTCAAGTGCAGGCCTGCCTCATACAATCAGACAGGGCTTGATCAGATGCCATTTCCAGAAGAGGTTGATTATTTAAATCTGGGACTCAGAACTGAAAGGTTTCTGCCCTAGTATAACTTACTGGACATCATGGTGGTGGTCTAACATGATGGAAGGCCAAAGCAAAAATGACACTTACCCTGAAGACCACTTCCTCCTCCTTCCCCTTCAGCCCTGATTACAACTTCCTCTTTCCTTTTCATGCTTGTAAGTGAATTCCAATCAGTTCCTCGCACTGCATCAATGCTTACCCCAAGGCCTGCTTCTGGTCAGAGGTCATATAACCCTCAGCCTCCTTTGTATCTGGCAAAGGAAAAAGCCCAACCCCACGAGTTGTGCACTCCACTTCACATCCTCAATGAAGACATTCTTTTTGTTTCCTTTTGCTCCTCTGTTGCACCAGAAAACCCTAACATTTGGTGCCGTGACTTGGATTGGCAGTGTGTGTAGGCTCCTGGAGGTCACCTCCAGT
>RJWT010027574.1:0-15463 GCA_004365215.1 Cuniculus paca
TAAACTCTTTTCAGCTAGTTGGAGACCAGGGAAAGCTAGTCGTATATACTATTGAGCCCAAAAGCCTGTGAAACAGGAGAGCTGAAGATATAAATTTCAATCCTAGGACAAGAAAAGATTGATGTCTTTACTCAAACAAGAGACAGGAGATGAATCCTCCCTTCCTTCTCTTTGTGTTCTGTTTAGGCCATCAATGGGTGAGATGATACACACTCAAACTAGTGAGGGCAATCTCCTTTACTATCTCCATGGATTCAAATACTCACATCTAGAAACACGCTCATGGTATTCCCAGAAATAATGTTTAATCTAGGCACCACATGACTCCTCCCCATGACCTAGTTAAGATGACACATGGAATTAACCATTACATAAGATGAAAACGTTCTGGAGATCTGTTTCATAACAATATGAACATACTTAAAACAATTGAAATATATTAGTAAAAAATTAATGGACACAACGGGTTTTTAAAAATTAATGGACACAATTGTTAATAAATCATGTCCACAGATCTAACCTCCCCCAAAAAAGACACTTTACTGAATATATGTAAAAATAAATTTGAATCACTTTTTTAAAAAGTCATGCCAAAGGAAAGAAACTACTAAAGGCTGAAATGCGGAAAATGTTACTGAAGACAAAGAGAGGGAACATGAGAGAGATATGCTGAAGAAGCCAAAATGCTACCCATATGTCTCAGGTGACAGTAGAAGGAGGATGTCTGGGGCCAGTGGCATGTGAACCTTGTGTGATATTTCAGGCCTTTTTTAGAGCAGTTAGCGGTGTGACCTCTTTCTCTTCCTATGGTCTGATTCCTGAGGTCCAGCTGCCTGGTTGGTGTCTTCAAGAGGTCACAACAATTCATTAAACACATATACTAACCAGTCTCCCTAGATTATCAGTCCATGACCAATTCCACTGCCTAAGCCAGATGAGTCCTGTTTTTGGCATCAGTAACATACTGCCTCCTGCCTGAGACTCCAGAGTCCAAGACAGCTCCTCCTCCACTCAGAGAGCCCAAGTCATGGTCAAGAAAATGACCATTCTGGTAGGAAAATAAGTGGGAAGATTTAAGAAAGAAAGGTAATTAGTTAGAATGCTTCTAACTGCAAATAATACAAGGGCCTGACTGGAATTCGTTTAAAGATAAGGAAATGTATTATTGCATAACAAGAAGTCAAAGTTAAGTCATTAGATAGGACAGGCTCCAGGTGTGGTTAATCAGAAGCTCGATGTTGTCATCAAGACATAGGTGGCTTCAGTCTCTACTCTGCCTTCAAGGTACCGGCTTCATCCTGAGGCTGTGGGCAGGATGACTTATAGTTCCAGCCATTACCTTCAGAGAGAATGATACCCAAAGGAAGGAGAGAAGTTGCCTCTTTCTGTCTCTATCTTAGTGCAGGAAATTTTCCTCATTTCCCTTCTCCTTCCATTGGCCAGAAAATGGAGCACATGTCTATCATTAATTCATTTATTTCAAGAAGAGTATTTTTTGATACAACTGGCTGAGTCAAACTATTTGGAAAGGCCAGTGTCCTCTAAGGACTGCAAGTAGGCCCATAAAATAAGCACTGCTACTATATCAAAAGTTAGCTCCAGAACTTTTTAGCACAGAATCATGAGGCTTCCTCTGATACACAGTCACTTTTACCCTTAGTCTCAACTCAACTGCAGTGCTTTAACTTCCCAGCATTAAAATAACTCATCTGGGAGAGATGAGGGGGTAAAGGATTTTGTGGTCAAATATGATTAGGAAATATATACTTTGCATCTGTCTCAGAGATTCATGGGTATCATTAGTACATTTATTAAAAGCTCTGCAAAATCCTGCAGATTGCTTACTCTGTCATTTTCCCAAATTTATCTGACCACCTATGCCTTTTGTCCCAAATGACTTAAATTATCCTTTACAATTAATGCTCCTCAAATATTGAGAAAGGCATGGCCTTTCTTGGAAATTTACAATATTTTGCTCTTCCCTGAACCTTAAATCTCAGCTCAAACCAGCTCTTCCCAGAAGTCTTGCACCCAGCAGACCAGATCACTCAGTCCACTGTGTTGTCATTGTCCATTTTTCGTGTTTTCTCCCCCACAATTTCTTTGAAGTTAGGAACTAGATCTTAAATAGCTGTATGTCCACTCCCCTAGAACAGTGGCCAGCATAAAGAAAGGACTGGATATTTCTTGAAAGAATCTAATGTCCTCAATATGATGTTGCTGAAAGGAAAGGGAATAAATTAAAATGAGCCAAGATAGACAAGTACTGATTTCCGCCTTTCTAATCCACTCTGCCTGTCTGGAAGTACAGAGTACCTCTCCAAGACTGCTGGAGAGTTAACTTTTTCCAGAAACTGGTTATACAAAGGAAGCCTTTGTTAGAAAACTGCATGTCTCCACCCTAAGTCCTGCTCTTGGGTAGAGTCAGTCCTGAAAACCTATCAGTACTATTGGAGAATCTGAAGGATGTGTCCTGGGTCCAGATTGGCCCTTGGGAGCTGCCTTGTGACCCTCACACCACCTCTATAAATGGAAGATAATAATCCTCCATCCGGGCAGAGGTCATCAAGTCTGCAAAAGTGCCTCGAGCTTATTGGAAGCAAGGTCTTTCCTGAGTACAAAGTAAGCTTATGACTAGCCCAGCTAGCATAATCCAAAGCATCAGAGGTCCAGGCAGTACTGAGTGAGGGAAGACACAGGGCAAGTTGCTTCCCTCCCTTGTAGTGTGGGTAGCACTGAACACACGCGGGCTGGACAGGGCACTGTTGAGGCAGACATTCTTGACTGCCCAGCCTGGACCTGTTCCCCACCTCCTCTAAATAGAATGAGATTTGTTCAGGCAGCCACCCTCTTTCACAGCCGCATGCTTCAGGAGAAGCTTTACCGATTCCGGCTCCAGATGTTAACTCTGGTTAATCTGTAAGCCAATCACAACTGCCCTATACCTTGGTAAGGCTTTGTTTAAATGGGAGCATGTGACCTAATTCTGACCCATCCAACAAGAGGGTGAAATCTGTTAGGAGTCTTCAGGGAGCGTTTTCTCATTTCTAAAAAAGGCAAAAAAAATCATTCTTCCTCCTTTGGCCATTACTGGCCCTGCACTAATGAAATCCACATTTAATCACCAGTGTGCAGATGGAGCCAACATTAATTCAAGATCCATAAAGTGGCAGAATGGAGAGAAGAAAGCAATCTAGGTCTTTGATGATGTTGTTAAACTTCAGTCATCCTGTAACTGTAGCCACTCTAGACTCATCATAGGAGCAAATATTTGTATCATTAGTTCAATTGTGATGTGTGTCTGTGTGTGTTTATGTACTGTGGCCAAAAGCATTTTGATTGCATAATTCAAATGTACAGGATCCCAAAGCCAAGCTTGTGTACCATGTCCAGTCACTTTTTCTCCCCAACGTGGGCAGTGGACACCAGTGACAGTGTGAACTGCCGTGACTTTAGGATGTTTTATCGCAGAGATGAAATCCTCAGGCACATGGCCCTGAGGCCTGCACAACACAAAAAGCAGTTCTTCCTGCCCAGGAGAAGTGAGATAAAAAGCTTAACTGTCCCTGTTCCTCTCAAGAAAGAACAAAGCTTTCACGTGAACATGCAAACCAGCAACTCTTTCCTTCTAGGCTGACCTAGGGCAGGATGTGGTCGGTAGTAGCCATGAAGTGAAGACACTGCCCTGGTCCATGTGAAAATCTTCAATAGGTAAACTAGCCTGATTCAGAGTCTGGTCAGGGCCAACTGTGGACAAGAATGATGCATTTGGGCTGAGTTTAAAGCTGATTTTATTTTGATTTACTCCCAGGGCAGCTAATAAGCAGAGTCAAATTATAATCTAGGCAAGTCACTCCTAAAAGTGGATGGACACAGATCTCCACTGACTCCCTCATTTCTTATAGAATCATAACTGAAATTGGGGGGCCTTAGTTACTGAGGAATGAGACACCTGACTGATTAGAACTACATGGAGCTGTAGTGATAGAAGTGTCCAGAAACTATGTAAACTCCAGACAATTCAATACTCCCATCACTGCAGAAGCCATACCACCTGTCTGGGTTCTAGAATCCCTGTGCCAGCACTGGGCAATCTTTCCTTTCTTTTGCCTGCCTTGGAAGGGAGTTTCCTATTTCTATCTAGGCATAACCACCACCTACCATGGTAGACACGTTGTTGCCTGTGTCCCTCTCCAGCAGACACTCTGAGGTCACATAGGCTACCTCATCTTACTAAGCCCTAGTGTCATCTTAGCAAGGTGTGCCCACTGAAATGTAAGCTCCAAGAAGGCAGGGTTTTTTTCTTACCACTGTATTCACTGATATATCCTAGATGTGGAAAACAGTGTCTGACACCTATTAGTCGTCTAATAAGTATAAGATGAATAAAATAATCTCTAAGTGGAGATAAAGGTAAAATTTACCTCAAAAGAATGTTTGAATGTTGAATGAGATAGTGCACAAAAGCTTGACTTGTATGTGACATACAGTAAACAAATGATCCCTAGTATTATTATCCTTCTAGTCTTTGCCCTATTAAACAAGGTGCTTTTTCTACATGAGTCAATAATTGATAATTCAAGATCTATTTTAAAAAGTACTTAGCGAAACCACATGCCTACAAGGAGGCACAGACAGAGATGAGGAAGATAATGATACACGGCATCACGACTATTGTTATTCTCTTATTTGATTATAAATTTTTGTTTTATTTTTTCACAAAGTAAAAATCATTTTTAAATGTCAGATCTACACCTCCTCCTACTCATATCTCCTTATCTAAGCAAGGGCAACACTATCTGTCCCCTCATCCATCTGATTCCTTCCGCTCCTTTTCTACCACATCCTGGTTGTTACCAAATTTCAACTCTCCCGGAATAAGACCTCTCACAGTCACCCTGTCCTCTCCTTTCTCTCTGAGTTGGGTCTCTTTACCTCCCACCTTACCTTCTGCCCTTCTCTTACTCTTCCACTCAAATCTCTATATTCCTGTCAAGTGATTCTTCCTATCACTCTTCTCCGAAACCTCATGCTCTCCCAAGTATTTGCCAAACCAAAATGAATTTACCAGCGCGGTTTCCAACATCACCTCAAAGCACTTCTATAAAGTCTTCTGTCATTATGCATCTCTCCTCACTACACCCTATGGCATGGAGCACCAATGTGCTCAGCCTGTTCCCATCACTGCAGGTTCATTCAAAGGATCCTGTCACCTGAAGCCTATTTCCCTTTCACCTCCAGCTTTGCTAATGGTTCTCTGTAGGAGACATCCAACAATGTCCAAAAACATTTTAGGTTGTCACAAGTAGGATACAGCATGCTATTGGCAACTAGTGGGTAGAGGCCAAATTGCTGCTGAACATCCTACAATGCCCAGAAGAGCTCCCATAACAATCAATCAATCAATCAATCAATCAATCACCAGATCCAAATTCTAAGAGGATCAAAGTTGAGAAATCCTGGTCAGGCAAACATCACTTATTCTTCAGGCCTTACATGGATGCCATGAAGCTTCTCCATAAGGATCTAAAAATGGTAGCACCAGGCCTTCCCCTTTAAATTCATCCCAGGCTTGGCAACCCCATCAGCACTCTCTTGACTTTCCAAAACCACGGCCCCACTTTCTAGCTTTCCCTTTTTCTCTTCTGCCTGGCGGAAAGACTTCCAATTCACTCACATCAAATCACAACCTGATAAGACAATCTTTGCTTGAGTCAAAATTCATTCTAACTCCAATTTTACTACCTATGTCTCTCATTTCCATTTATGTGAGTCTGCTTCATGCTAGCACTGAATAAGCTTGTCTCTGCATTTGAAAAATTCTCTCCATCCTTGAGAGGCAGAGCAGGCATAGCACCTGACCAAAGTGGGGAGTTGGGTTGGTGTTCAGTAAATGTTAAGTGTCTTTAAACAGATCTTGGTCTGATCCCAGCTCCTGGAGAAAAGGCTTTGGCTGAGTAGCTTCTGTTGCAATTTTTTATCTGTCTAAATCAATGTCAGTTGTAGCCTCCAAAATGCAGCAGGTGAAGGAATGAATAATGCCTTGGTGTTCTTTATTATTTTAAAGAAGATAATGCAGGATAATCCAGCCAGTTCTGTTATTTCAGTGAAGTCCTACTTCAGCATTAACATCTCAGCCACTTTCTTAACTCCTTACTTTTTCTGAGCCAGATATGCAGAATACTGTTCTGAGAACAAATTTTTTTTTTTCTTTTTTGCAGCACCAGGGATTGAACTCACGACCTTGCACTTGCCAGGCAGGTGCTTAGGCCGCTGAGCTAGATCCCTGGCCCTGGTGTTTTTGAGACAGGGTCTCACTATGCCGTTCAGGCTGGCCTTGAGCTCACTTTGTAGCCCAGGCTGGTCTCGAACTCACAACGATCCGCCTGTCTCAGCCTCCCGAGTGCTGGGATTACAGGCCACGCCTGGCTGAGAACAAATTTTCTAAAAGCATCACTTATTTTTAAACTGAAACAAAGTTATAATGTCTAATTTGCTATAAAGTCCAGTTGATAAGTATGAAGTTAAAAGCTGACACCTTAATAATTTCTTGTTATGTGACACAAACAAGACCACCTTTACCAAGGCAACAGTGGACTTTGGGGAATAAATCAATGACTACTCTACCAGCCCCAAGTCCTCTCCTGACCACTGGCATAATCTGCTCCTCATCTTGGAGCAGTTGTGTTGCTGTGTTGGCTTGTCACCCTCCCTCGCCCCATTGTTAGACTGCGATGACTCAGTAAACAGAATGCTCACAGGAAGCCATCAAGAGAAAATCTACTTGACTACAACATGGAGCATTTTAGAGAACATGATGTTTACCCATAAGTAAGTCATAAATGTTGTCTGCAGGTTAGTCACCAATTCCCACCTGGCATGGGTCCCCCAGGTAAACTGGCTCCTGCCTCAGGCTGGCTGATGACTTCACAGACGTCATCTGCCCTAGCTTAGCTTTGCTTTTGGGGGCTTCAGCTTCCTTCTGACTGGCTTCCAAATGCAAATTTCCCTTCCTGACTCAACCATCAACCCCAGAGCAGTTCCTTGCTTTCCTGGATTCCAATCCATCTAGCCCTAAACAGGAAAGACCCTGATCCTTTACTGACAGAGTTTAATAAATGATTCCCAAGTCCTCTGTGGTCTTGTCTCTCTATACCAAGGGTGCTTAACCTGAGAATTTGGCTAAGAAAACTGTATTGTTTGCACATAAATTTGAGAGTCCTTTCTTCCAATGGAGTCTCAAGATCACTCTGATTTGGACCTCAGCTTTTCACAGAGGCTAGAAATTATCTTTTCCCTTTTTCTAACATTCAAAATACCTTCAATTCTTGTTTTTACTCAGCTTTTTCCTCAAAACTTTTTTTAAAAAGCCATGTCAGACTTTTGAGTCTATTGTCCCCCTCCCTGCCATGACCTATTCTGCCCTGTCTTAGTCACTTATTATCTGATCTGACAATGCATAACCAGTTCATTATAAAATCATCATCCTCCAACTGCATTTCCATGTTGCATCCTTAAAATGGGCTTCATCTTCAGTACAAAGACACTGTTATGCTGCACACAATTAGGGCAAAAGTTATTTATTGAAATCTCATATTACTATAATAGTAGAATCAACTTTTCATTAGTTTTTTATTGAAGACAATTAACCCAAATAATTCAAGATACCAAAGGGATTTTATTCATTATTTCCAGAATGATTTTCCTATCCCCAGCAAAGTGAGAGAGAAAGAACACTAGTCTTCAGACCCGAAGACTTTTGCTCAAATCCACCTCTGCAACTTACAACTGTGTGATACTAGGAAGAAAGTTTGAACCCCATAGTTCAATTCACTCATCTGCAAAAAGGAAATAATATGTCAACTTTGATTGATAATAGCAACTTTCAATGACCTGCATTACCTGCCAGCACCAGTTCTATGTTTATTTGGTGATGAGTTAACTTGAGGCTTACTGGGCTCTACGAGACACATAAAATAAGAAAGAACGCTAGCTTTAGAGATTTCCTTTGCTACTTACTACTTGCATCATCATGGGCAATTAGTACCTTAATCTCTTGGAGATTCAATTTCTTCATCCATAAAATGAAGATAATGTTCCATACCCTGCTACTTGTTCTGCTTATACAGGACATTTTAAACTGAAATTACTTTGTAAATTGAAACACATCCTAAAGTGTTACGATGGTACATCTTCCCAAAGAAGACTGGACTGGAATTTTAGCCAAACTCTTCCCCTTCTCCATCTCCCCAACCCCTCTCCTCCAACATACATACACTTTCCATGGCCAGTATATTCTCCAAAAGAAGATAAAAATAAGGCATTCTTTTCTGGCTTCTGTCTACCAGAAAGGCAGATTCTAGTTGCCTAGAGGAAGTTGGACCTGGACTTAAACCTTAAGGCACTCCAAGTCTTGGAGATGCTAAATCATCAACCTTTCCTTACTTGGTTTAAGTGACAACAAAGATCTTTAAAGCCTCCTAGAGAAATTCAGCAACAATAAAGATTATTTATACTATCTTTTTTACCCAGTATTTGTGAAAAATTAGCATGCTTGGCAATACAGGTTTTGTTCAGTGGTGTATTTAATCTTAGTCCACCAGTGTAAGTGTTTCCCATTAGTGTGTATTCTTGGTCAGTTACACCCTCACTAGACCCTGGAACCTTACTCAAAAATCTGAGCATGAACACAATATCAGCCCTATCCCACGGTACAAACAGCTATGGTTAAATAGCAAAGCATAATAATTGGTTTCAAGAATGTTTTCTTCTGAAGAGAAAAACAAAACAAAATCTTGTAGCTCTCCAGGACTCCTCCCAGACCCCAGACACTGACCCAATGCTGCAAATGTCCAGCTCTCAGAAGGTTCTGGAACTGTCTATGGATGTGTTCTTTGAGGGAAGCAGTCTAACTTCTGCCTTTCCTATATTGGGTCCAAACCAACAAAGCCTTAAATATCACTGGAATGTACAGGAAGGGGTGGGAAGAAGGCATCACACTTTGTTTCATGATAATTGTGAATTCTTATTGTTTCATTTGGCTTTCAGCTTTTATCAAAACAAGTTGTTTACCAAGATTAATGTCAAGTATAATAAAGGCCCCAGATATCTCTACCTGTGGGTACTGAGACTCAATAATGCTCTCTGTTCAAATTACACAGTTTGCTTCCGTGGGGCAGCTCCAATGTGTTATTGTGAGCTGCTCTCTGTTGATTTAAAGTGAGATGACATGGAAACAGATTAGTGAAAACCACAGACATTATAAATTGCAATTTGGCCTCAATAGATGAATGGAGAAGAAATGCTTTGATCTATGATTCAGAGCTGAGCTGTAGTATTTACCGAAAAACATATCTTCAGGGAGAAAGAGGGAGAGGCATGGAAGGGAGCCTTTGGGTATTAAAAAGAATACATTCTCAAATTCCAGATGACCTACCTAAATGAATGTGAGAGCTCAGGCCAAGAGTGTGGGGGTTTTCTTGCAATTTTAGTAAGCCCTATGTGTAGAAAGTCAGGATATTTATGCAACACGATGTCTGGTCTGATAAAACACTGTTGCACCTAATCCCATCTGTACCTGGCAATCCTGGAATGCAAGACTACAGGGAGATAAATGGCTCCATTTTCAGCATGTCCTCTAAAGCACTTCTCTTCCTTGCTCTTTTCTTATTAGATGTTTCATGACCATTATGTGACCACAGCGATTACCCTTTCGGACAGTCATTCCTCACCCTTCTCCCAGTGTAATCTGGGTGTTTTCAAGGACTCACCCTGAGGACCACTCTCCTGCAGCTCCCTAACCTCATAGAACTAAAATGTCCCCAGTTTCCCAAAGCGGTCCTGCCCTTCACCCTCCAGTGTTCACTTCTACCACACCCACCTCAAGCATCAGATGATTAGACTTAGTAACATCATGGACTGTTAAAGCAGGAAAGGCTATTAGAGATCAGAGAATCACCCTTCAGAGAATCACCCTTCCAAAATTACAGAAGGGTAAACTGAGACTTGGAGAGGGTACATCATATCTTCAAGGTCAACAATTGACTGCTGTGTTTCCTTTTGGGAAGTAACAGAACTTTATAACAGAATGCATATAATGAATCCCTCATGAAAACAATGCCCAACGAATGTCTGATGCTCTCCCCTCTTACTTCTTGCAATGGGTCCTATAGGAGCAACGTATGCTGACAGACCCTATCGCTATTCCCTTCCCTTGGGTTGACAGGGTACAGAAAAACATAGGATCAATTAGGTGTTATATATAATTATCACTGCTAGTAATTGTTGAATGTTGTGTACCAGGCATTGCTGATATATATTGAATTTTTCACAACTCCACTAGGAAACGCATACATTTATCAGAATATTCCTATTTTACACATGAGGAAACTGAGATTTAAAGACAAGAAGCAACTTTGTCAAAGTCACACACCCACATTAAAGGACAGAAGCAGGTTTTTAACCCAGACTGTTCCATGAGAGTCCAGTGCCCAGTTTTTTTAACCATTCCCAGCAGATTTCAATCTTGGAGTGTCTCGCAGTCACTGCTTGTGAGCAAGGCTGATGCCTGTCCTCCCTGCAGGATTCCTCTCACCACCTCTTGGTCCAGTCCCCACCCTTCTTGTTTTCTCCTCACCTTTCTCTCACCCTGAAAGCATTCCCCTACCATTTGAGCTGCCTATCTCAGAGCTCATCTCCCTCCTCCCAGGCCACTCCCTCTTGACTCTTCATTTCTTTCCTGACCTCCTTTGCAAGGTTGCTGTAGCTCTTTTTCATCACGGTCTTTTCCTCCTTCCCCTAAGTTCTCACGCCTGGGCTCCCACATCTCTACCTCCTGTCTCTTCCCTCTGCCACCAAAATGTCTCATTTGGATCTTAGATCTGGGTTATATCTCCTGGCCTCTCCATAGTTTTACTAACACGGACAGTATTGTGTAAATACACTGACACTTTTCCAGGCAGAATAAGTATGTATTCTTATTCTCTTTGGGGGTGGGGAGACAGGATGAGGGGAATTCGTGCCTAAGTATACATACTTTTAATTATCTCCTATTCATCCAGCAAATATTCATGGAGCAATTTCCATTTGCCAGGCACCCTGCTGAGCGAGTGCCTCTCCTGAATAAGATATTGTTCCTGGCTTCAATATCTTACATCCTAGTGCTTTATCTGAAAAATAAGAACAAGGCCATTTCCCCTTTGTCACTACTCTTCATTTATTAACTCCCCTACTCAGCAAAAGAGCCTTCCCTTCTGCCAGGCAGCTCAGGGAATAAGAACCAAGACTGTGGTGACCAGGACCTTAGGAGGAACTGACTGCAGAGGGTCCATTCCACCATGTAACCATGGGAGCCAAAGGAAGGCTGCCCACCTGCCTGAATGCATCAGAAACAGGCACCAAGAGGTAAATCAGAACTCAGTCTTGAAGGACTAAGTGGCCAGATGAGGAAAAGAGGAAGGAAGGGCATGTGGGAAAACAAGGGCAGAGAGAAGAAAAAGGAGATTGTGCTCAAAAATTGCATATCCACCCTGAGGCTCTAGGTGAGGCAGCCAAAGGGGAGGACAGGAAATGAAAGTGGGAGGGTTTTCAGGAGCCCAAAATATGAAGGCCCTCTCTGTTTGCTGGGCCTGAGACCTAAGAATGCCATTTCTTGGCCTTCACTAATCTGAGGTGCTAATGACTCTTTGATGTTCACAAGGGCCTAAGATCTTCTCTCCAGTCATCGCTTCCCTGTATACCAGTTGTCTGTGACCAGATCCATGGTTATCTCTCAAACATCCTTCTGTTTAAGACAGTGACCTCGGCACCACCTTGCCCCAGGACCTTGGTATAAGTTATCAGCCCACTGCACAGATCACCACCCATTTTGAGGTCAAAGTTAGTTTATTACAGCAGAAAGAAATCTCAAGGCCCAAATGCTAGACAAGTATTTAATTATGGGAGCACAGTTTAATTACTTAGTCCTGCTTTATATGACTTAATTTACAAATATAATTTACAGCTCCCTTGTTTCTTTCTCAAGCCATTTAGCTCATTAATAGTACTGACTATAAGAACTCTTCAGTCCTTTCTTGCTGGGCTCCCGGCCAGTGGTGTAGCAAGGTGAGGCTGAGGGGGCAGGCGTGGAAGAAGCAATTTTCCCCTGGTTTTGTTTGGAATTTCCCATGCATGGGGACAGTAAAAAGCCAATCAACTTTTACATGTTTTATTATTGTTTTTTAATCCAATAAAGACAGTGTTCATCTCCTGACCCCCTACTCCATGGCCTGGACCCAGGGTAAACCACTTGTCCCTCTGCCTTTCCCAAGCCTCTGTCCTAGACAGCCTTCCCTTCCCCCACAGAAGCCAGCTCTGTGCAGCAACCTGCTAGGGCTTCCCTTTAGACTTCCCCAAGCAGCATTTGTTCATTCAACCAGGAATGAACAAATCAAAAAATGAAATTTATTTGGTACCCACTATGTGCAGGACTTGGTGGCAATTAAGTGCAAAGCCAAGGTAAAATAGAATATAATAATTAACAGTGCATACTCACTATGCACCAGGCACTTTGCCAAGCTTCTGCAAACATTGCTTTTAATTTTCAGAGCAACCTTGGAAACAAGGCTCAGATTGTTTTAAACAGTGGCTCTTGACTTGGGCTGCATGTTGGAATAACCTGGAGAGTTTTGACACCTAGCTCCCACACTCTAGTTTTTCTGACTTATTGGTCTGAGCTATGGTCCAGTCAATGGGATATTAAAAAATAGAACAAAACTAAACAACAGCAAAAAAGCCTCTTCAGACAGTTCCAATGTGCAGACAATTCTGAAGTGCTTAAGCATACTGATTTAAGTAATTTCCCTAAGATTGCATAGGTGGAGGTGGAAAGGCCAGCCATCTGAGCCCTACTATGTGCCAGACTCAGCACTTGGTCCTTTCACTATGAAAGATGGAACAGATGGCATGTGCCATCAAAAAGATAAATTGCTAGTTTTGTTTTTTTGAGGAATCTCCATGCTGGTATTCACCGTGGTCATACTAGTTTATAATTCCATCAACAATGTAGAAGGGTTACTTTTTCTCCCTAAAGTCTCACTAGCATTTGTTATTATTTGATTTCTTGATGATTACCATTCTTTCTGGAGTAAGTTGGAATCTCAATGTTGTTTTAATTTGCACTTCTCTAATGGCCAGTGATATTGAACATTTTTTCATGTATTTATTGGCCATTCGTACGTCTAAGAAATGTCTATTCATTTAGTTGCCTTTTGAGTCAGTCTTTTATTTTGGGAGGATGCTAATTTTTTTTTAGTTCTTTATACATTTGAGATATTACTCCTCTGAGGAGTAGCTGGCAAAATTTTTTCTCATACTGCAGGCTGCCTCTTCACTCTGCTAGTTGTTTCATTTGCTGTACAGAAACTTTTTTACTTGATATGATTTAATTCAGCTCTTCCTTGTCTAGTTATCTTCCTGAAACAGTTAAAGACATCGTATTACAGTAATATGTACATGCCAATATTTATAACAGCACAATTCATAATAGCTGAATCTTGAAAGTGACCTATATGTCCATCAACAGATGACTACATAAAGAAAATGTGGCATTTATATACAATGGAGTACTATTCTGCCATAAAGAAGGATAAACGTGAGTCATTTGCAGGAAAATGAATGGACTTTGAGAGCATAATACTCAATGAAATAGACCTAAACACACAAGCTTAAATACTGCATGGTTTCTCTTATACGAGAAACTCAAAATATAAATAAAGAGCAAACTGGAAGATAGATAATAGAAAGAATGTTCATAGATTTTGTTCAAATGGGAAAGTGGTCAAGAGATGGAGGGAGGAGAGGGAAAGGGGATGAAAAAAGAATTAAAATGTATTATTACATGTACCAATTCCCCACAAGGAATATAATCATTATGTAATGCAAACATGTATTAATAAAAAAAGAAGAAAAGACAAATTGCTTCTGAAGTGAGATAACTTACACGTTTTTCTTTTAAAGAGTTTGCAAACTGTCCAGAAGTAGTCAGAACCATGAGTATGACTTCTAGGGGAAAAGAACCATATGAGCAAAATGTAGAGGTTAGAAAAAGTGTAGAAGTTATACAGGAGAGCAAGCAGTCTATGGGCTTTGGAACAGAGGAGGGAAATAAGGCAGGAAAGGTAAATCAGCAACAGACTGTAAAAGACAGTGCTTCTCATCTCACTTCAGATTATGCCTTGTGTTGCATAACGATCATATTCTACATGATCATTAGAATGAATTAGAAACGAATTAGGCTGCTTGTGGCAGGACTGGCATCTCAGTGTATTTGACATACCTGTCGGGAAGCTTTGGTATAATGCCTTGAATATGATCCAAGAAGTTTGAACTTTATTCTGTGGATGATAGGAAACCAATGAAGATTTTATATTAAATTGTGACAGCATCAAATTTGAGTGTTTTAAATTAGAGGTATACAATTAGGAAGGGACTTTGAACCACTCACTAAAATTCCAACCAGGAGGCAGTCGTGTACTGTAGAGCAGAGATGACGCAGATGGACATGTATTACAAAGAGAATGGATGCATAGAGGGCCCCAGAGCAGGCTGCACAGTGTGAGATCCTGGGCGAACAGGGCAGGTTTTTGGAAGTACTGTAGCGCCTTGCCCCAGGCCTCTACTCCTCTTGTAAGAAGGATGACGAAGCTCACCTATCAGAAGTGCTGTGAGACAGCATATGAAAGGGACGTGGCAAAGGTCTGGCCCAAAGCCAGTACTCAGAAACGTCCATTTCACTACCCCCTCGATCATGTGTAGTTTTTGATGCTCCAAGTCAAATAATGGGGATCATATTAATGGTTCTAATTTGTATTAGTTACATTTTCTTTTGTGAAATGTCTGTTCTGCTGTGTGTGTGTGTGTGGTTTTTAGTTAGCCTTCTGTTCAGTCGCCATGCATGAATTAGCATAGCCTTTGTTAACAGACTTCTTCCCAGTACTGGGATTGAACCCAGGGCCTCATAGTTTCTAGGTAAGTGCTCCATCACTGAGCAACATCCTCAGCCTGTCATAACCACCATTTATTGAGAGTTTGCTGCTTTAGGATCAATATAACTACTTTAAACATATTATCTCATTTAATCTAATCCTAAATAGATTGTCAAATCTGACTCAGGGCCCATTTTTGGATGGCTCTCATTCGTGAATAGTTTGTACATTTTTAAAAATGTTGAAACAAACAGAAAAGACTATGCAACAAACACTGTATTGCGACAAAGCTAAAATATTTACTTTAGCTTTTCAGGAAACATTTACCAATCCCTGCCCCATGAGATAGGTTCTTAAACTATGCCCACTTTATGAATGATAAAATAGTTTTTTAAATGTGAAGCAATTATACAAAGTCATACAGATAGTAAGTGGTAAATCTTGGTTCCAAGGCTAAGTCCCTCCTCCATGTGCTTAAACAACAACTTTATTGCCTTAAA
>RJWT010027575.1:0-15469 GCA_004365215.1 Cuniculus paca
TCTCTTCAAAATAAAAAATATAAGAACAAGAAAGTATCAAGAATGATGGAATAACTGTACTGGAAGCAGGGAAGTGTATTTTGAAAATGACTAATAGAAGCATATCTTTTACTGTAATAAATTTTTAAAATTTAAATATTCACTATATTTTTATCATACCTTGTATATAGCATCAGGCATGAATAGGGTTTAAACAGGGATATAGTAAATATTAAAATGATATATTTTATATCACATTATAGTACAGCATGTGAAAACCCACACAATTTTTTCAGTAGATGGAGAAAAGGTATCTAATAAAGCTCCATGTTTATTTATGATTTTTTAAAAAGTTTTCAGTACAAGAAGAGAACTTAACTTGTTTTTGGAAGAGTCTTCATGCACAGGTACACATTTCCCCTGCTGCCTTTGCCAACAGGCCAGATGCTATTTGAGCAGCTTCATATGATACTGTCAAGAGGCCATCTGTCATTATATTCACCCTTGGTGTCAAGAAAACTTGCACAGAGCTGCTTTCCTTCCTCATATAGAACATCTGTGATAAGAATGATGTACTCCTAGACCAAGAAAAACAACTAGGAACTCTCATCTCTCGTGTGTAACATCCAGAGTATGTGCATGCTTTTCTGCACCTAATTAATAAAGTTGTGATGAGAATTAAAGCATAAGAAGAACTATCAAAAACACCAAGTACCTGGCCATTTCCCACCAGAGTTATCATCCCCACAGTGATGTTAGTAACCACTTCTCATTTGGTAGATAATCAAAGTGACAAGCCAAGTCAATAGTGTACAAGTGTGCTATCTAGAAAATAATACTGAAGGAAATCAATATGTAGGAAAATTTCAGTGGACTCTCAACCTCTGTGGTGGCTTAACCAATGGTCAACTTGTAACACCCAGCTGCACTGAATCAGCATGGTGCTGGGTGTGGGAGGCCCTCCTGAGGATTGTTGCCAACAGCATAAAAGAACTGGAAGAGAAGATGGCATGTGTTGGTTCTCCTGGTGAAGCTTGTCATGCTGGTTTTCCTGATATGAACTCCACTGTTCTGATTGTCAGAGGAACTCAGGCCCTCAGTGTCACTGAGAATGGCTGTGGTACTTTTTGAAGGAGCTCTGGTCCTTATTTTGAGCACTACTTCCTGGCTCCAGTGCAGATCCCTCAGCCTACTGCACAGATCCTTCATCCAGCTGGCACAGACTTCCTAGCTTCCACCACTGACTTTTAGGCCTTCCCAGTGCAGATCTATGATATGGACTTGCATGAGACATTGTCGTGGGTTCTAGGCCTCCAGCTGGACTCATAGAGGACATTGCCATGGGGTCCCTGGCCTTCAGCTGGATTCTTTGGGTCTCTAGAGCATGGACAGATCACTTGCACTCTTCAGCATTTGACTTTTTGGGTGAATATTATAAAATAATCCTATAATTTTTGTGTCCTGTGTTATATCTGTTCCCTTGCAAACCTTGACTATAATAATCTCCTTTCATATTTTTTATAAACCAAAAGAATAAACTTTATGATTTTATTTATATTAGGTTTACAAAGTGAAACTAAGAGATGATAAAAATAAAGATAGTTGGTAGTTTTTAAAAATACATCCACAAACCCCTTGACATTCTTCACTTCAAGAAGTTCAGTGTAATTAGAGAAGAGAAGGGGAGCATGGAGAGAGGGGATCAGAGGGTAACAGAGAATAATGGGGGGTATGATCAAAGTATTTTATATGTATGTGTGAAAATGTCATTTTGAAACCCATTACTCTATACAATTAATATGCCTAATGGAAAAATGTAGAGTCTAATTCTACTTCTTTTGGCCTGGACTTAGACACAGTACTAGAATAAGCAAATCAATAAATAGAATAAAAGGAAAAGAACACTTGCAAATTTAGACCTTAAGTTACAAGAAATCACTATAGCACCTGTCACCTGTCTACTTGTCCATCTAGCCATCTCTTCCCTCTACCCAGGAAGCTTAGCTACCCTTTGTGAGTAGCCCCAGGAAAAGACCCTCATGGTGAGGGACTGAGGTCCCTTGCAACAGTCAGAGTGGAACTGATGATTCCAGAGGATCCCAGCCACAGCCCCATGAGTGAACCTTTTTGAAAGCAAATCCTCCAGTTGTAGTCAAGTTTTCAGGTGACGCAAGACTGGGCCACCATTCTGACTGCAGTCTCATGAGAGACCTTGAACCCAGACCACCCAGGTGTGTGCTCCTAGGTCCCTGCCACTCAGAAACTGAGATGTTTATTATTTTAAACTACTAAGTTTGAGATGCAGTACTTTGTTAAGCAGAAATAGATAACATATGGTTCTTAACTTTAAAAAAGGGACTTTCACAAGTAAAGGTAAACACAAGAGAAACAGATACTCATAATGTTCTATTTCTTTTCCTGGAGAGTAAACACAGGAATGATCATTCCCTTCATGAAAAATCTTCAGTGATTTGTGTAAAGTTTGTACCTATGGTACATTTCAATAAGAACCCAGCCTGAAAATGGTGCTAAAATCAACTTTGTAATTCAAAAGATTTTTGTTCATTGGAAGGACATCAAAGACAAAATTAACAGATTAGCAAATTGTCCAAGAGATATTTATAATATCCATGACTAATGATAAATTAATATCTGACATATGCAAACAACTCTATAATACAAAAAAAGTAAGGAAGCAAATGAGAGAGTGGTCAAAAATAATAGCAATTCACAGTAAAGGAAATATAATTAGTTAATAACTACATAAATAAATGCCAACTCTACCTCTAACCACAGAAATTCACATGAACAATGGAAATGCATCACTTTGCACACATCCAATTGGTAAAATACAAAAAAAACAGATAGTACCAAGTATTGATAAGGATGTGTGGAAATGGGAACGCTTTTGCACTGCTGAAGAAAATGCAAAATAGCTATTTTGGAAGCAATCACACCTACAGAGCTTGTACCTCAAAACTCTATATCCACCTTGGATATAGAAACCAGACAGAGAAACTTCATCTAAGTACACAAGAAAGCATGTAAATGAATAATTTAGTGCAGTTTGAAACAGTAAAGAAATAACCACCAGGGTGTTTCTTAAGTAAAATGCACTGTATAAGAAGGAAGCCTATTTAGATTTATGATAGGATGAACTAGTTCTACACATTGCAATAAAAATAATTTCTAACTTTAAAATAATAAAACAAAGTGAGATTTCTGACAAAATACCATTTCTGACATTTGAAACACATGCACAATAATATGTCTTTTCACTGTTATGCAAGTGTATAAACACTGAAGCACAAACACACCCATAAAATAAGTGAGAATAGGTGCCTTTAGGTGATGAAGGATTAGAAGGGAGAAAATAAGGAAATATCATATTAACAAAAAGAGTGGATTTCTACAAACCACTGATGACAGTGAGGCACAGAGTAGAAGTAGATAAATTAAAGTGTGCACTCCGAGTGCAAAAGAAGGGGAGGAAATTTAAGAAGAATGAAAGCCCATTTGTAGACTACCTTGAATAGAAAAGAAATCTGCAAAATTCTTGAAGGCTCAGTGCCTGACTCCACCATATTCTGGCCAGCCAGCTGCTTTACCAGCAAGAATGAAAGAGAAATAAATGTGTTTTGTTCTTTCCATAAGATCATATGGCTCCTCCAAAGTTTAATGCCTTCTGCTTCTCTGCCCACACATCCACCCCTAAAAGGAAAACAAGAATTACTGGCAATAGTACTATTTAAGTTCATTAACTCTGATTGATGAGGTACCTAGTGTTTACCAGTAAATCTTTACTGCAATTATTCAGGTTAAACTTCTTGCCCCATTTTATATACTATATTTATAAAAAATTGCTTATATAATTTCCCCCAAATTTTATAGGTAGCAAATAAACAAGCTGAGTCTCTAAGTCTGTCTGGAACTGAGTTCCAGGAATGTCTAACTTTCTACTACACTTTGAAGCTTTCGCACTG
This sequence comes from Cuniculus paca, assembly GCA_004365215.1. Taxonomy (NCBI): domain Eukaryota; kingdom Metazoa; phylum Chordata; class Mammalia; order Rodentia; family Cuniculidae; genus Cuniculus; species Cuniculus paca. The sequence goes on from RJWT010027575.1 coordinate 3,963, forward strand.
TCTTAGGAAAGAAGTAGACATGACCCCTTTGGGACAGAAAACTCTTGACATCATGTGGCTAGGGAATGGAAAGCATTCCAGGCAAAAAGATTATTTTTAAAAGCATGTCCCTGGAACTGGTGCATTTATAAAGATGATAGCGGCCACAACCCTGACTGAAGCTACTGGGGAAAAAGGACCAAGAGCAGCTGCTATACTGCATGTTTCCAGACACCCACCCCTAGCTGCCTACACATAACCATGGCATTTGCTACATCAGGACGTGGGGGCAGAGAGCATCTCCACTCAGTGTGCTGCCCCCACACTAGTATGCAGAGCCTTCCCTGGAGCTGATGAATCATAAAAGGAATTAAGCCATGAAAGACCTGTGCTCTGTCTCTCTGTGCTGACTGCTCACCAACATTTCCATCTCTGTTTGTCAAAGCAGCAGCTGCCCACCTTTCTTCTTGTCTAATCGTTAGATAAATGTCTTCATCTTCCATCCCCATCCCAATGTTAGAAACTAGTGCTCTACCAGATCTACTCTTCTGCCAGGAAATGAGCTTCAGCACCAAGGACAGAGCCACCGTGTGCCCGTGTGTATATGTGAAGAACTTATCACTCTAAAACCACACCGTGTGTAAAAAATATGTCTTCAGCAGATAAAAGAAGATTGTAAATATTGTCTGGATACTTTCTGATTATTCCTGCCAAATTGGCCACCTTGCAAAGTGAAATCCATAAACACTAATGGCTGTTCCAGTACCACTTACCATAGTAAGCTGCAATTTTATGTTTATTTCACTGCCTCCTCCATTGGATAATAACCTCCTGAAAGGCAGAGATTGCATTTATACCTGTTAATTCCTGGTAACTAGCATGGAACTGGGCATATAAAGAGTCTATAAGTGGTTGTATAAGTGAGTGACAACTGGAGCCTGATGATAAGTCTAAATAAAAACCTAGAGGACACACAAGGTCTCAAAACTAAAATTAAAAGCTCAATTCTGGTATTACTTCCCCAGTCCTCTATTAACTTCCTCTCCAACTCTGACCCTTCCCTGCCCCATTCCACTTGAAAGCCATCATTTTTTAAAGTGAAAGAATCAAAAAATAATTTTTCCTGTGTCCTAAAATATGATCTAGGAGTTAAGTGTATCTGAAGAGATGGGGAAAGGGAAACTTTATCAGCCAGAGCTAAAAGTAGATGACATCATGCAAGGTAACTACTAGAGCCAAAAAAGAAATCAAAGAAAGAAAAAGAAAAAGTGTGAGTGTGTAAGTATGCTAGGTGAAAAATGCCAGGAGATGGTCCAAAACCTAGAGGAGCCCAGGTGTGTGTTGAAGTCAGAGTACAGATAAAAACTCAGCAGTCATGAAAGATTCAGATTTTTTCTGTCCAGCTCTACTGTCACTAGGACAAGGCCTCCATTCTGAAGATCACTTTCTGATACTTTTTTTTTTGTACTGGGGAATCAAGCTCACAACCTCGCACTTGCCAGGCAGGTGCTTACGCCACTGAGCTAAATCCTCGGCCTCAAGATCACTTTCTCCTCTAAGGGAGATAACAGTTCTAATGACCACATCCAAATTCAAGGTAGAAAGCAAAATAAAACAAAGACAAAAAAAGGAACATAGTTGTCAGTTCACTCCTAAGGAGACTTTCCAAAATCCCTAAAGGCATGGAAGACTAATATGTGTAGACTTCAGATGGAACCTTTCCAAACAAAACTAAAAGAAAATATTGTTAGTAACAAAAGAGAAAAATAGATATCAAGTTTGTGAATAACCCCATTATTTGGGTAAACAAAGCTCAAACTTGCAGGTTGGCTTGTCCAACCTCCTACAACTGGTAAAGATGGGTTTCAGACCACTGTTATGAGCAACTATTTACCTCTCTTCACTGTCTTCCTAACTGAATTTTTATTTCTTCAGATATTCACTCCTCTACACACAGAGTTCTTGTATTGTCAGAAGCTATCCACACAACTAGCTCCCAAGGCAGGCTGACTCATTTAAAGGCATCTTTTCCCCCTTGATACCCTAATGTAATTGGTTCCAGACCAGTCACACTATTACAACTGAGTTAATTAGATATAGGAAGAAGTTTTTTCCATGGCTTCTGAAAAAGTTGTTCCTTACCACAGTGATATATGTGTACCCATGTTTATAGCAGTACAATTTATGATAGCCAAATCTTAGAAACAACCCAAATGCCCATCAGTTAAGGAATGGATAAAAAAGATGTGGTACTTTTATACAATGGAGTACTATTCAGCTATAAAGAAGGATCACATTGAGGCTTTTATAGGTAAATTGATGCGACTTGAGACCACACTCATAAGTGAAATAAATCAAATTCACATGTGTAAACACCATATCATCTCCCTAGTGTAAGAAACTGAAAGACTCAATAAGATACAAAATCCCCAATAAATATGGGGAAAGGGTAAGAAACTTCTAAAGGATAAAACAATTCAGGGAAAAGGAGAAAAGAAGGAGGGGAAAAGAAAAGATATAAATTAGTATAGATTATATATATACACACTTAAAATTGATAAGATGATTGTACTACTAATTTTATTAGTTCTTAGAAGAAAACAGTTAACATTCATAGGACCGGACCAATTCTGTATGCCTATACCTGGTAAACTGAGTGACTCTGGAAGACAACTATATGAGAAAACAACCTTTGGTATCTTCCCATCACCTAGCTTAGAAAGCCTATATTGTTATTGTTTTGGGCCCTTATTACTGTTATTTATCTGTCTTTATTGTTTTTTGTTTTTCTTGTACTTTGTTCTGCTATCTCCTCTAGCACAGAAAGGATAGATGTACAAGTATACACTTATACATGCTCAGAACTACTCCTAAAGAGTTTACAAGAGCAGATTTTATTAAATATCAAAATATGAACAGCTACATTGAAGAAAATGAGACATTATGGTAGCCATAGCTAATTTCATATCTTCAGGTTCTGAAGTCGAATAATGCTTTTATTCTTTGATTTGATTGGTTTAAGTTGATTTTCTCCTACTTGATTGTAATATGTGAGAAGATATGATCAACTTTTTTGAAGAAAACAAAGGACATTAAGGTAGCCATTGTTGATTTCTTATTGTCTGATTTGAAGGCCTGCAATCCTTTTACTGTTTTGTTTTAGCTGGTTTTATATTATTTTGTTTTGCTTGAGTTTATTGTGTGTGAATGCATGAACAACCATTTGGAAGAAAACAAGGGACACTAGGGTAGCCATTGTTAATTTCCTGTTGTTATGTTTTGAAGACCTGTATTGTTTGCATTGTTGTGTTCTGATCTGCTATGTTGTGTTTTACTCTGCTTTGTTTTGTTTTGTTTTTATTCTCTTTAAAATAAAAAAATAAAAAATAAAAAGTCGTTCCTTCACGTTACGGGAGGAAGTCACTAGCACCAAAACTCATCTTAGCAGAGATGAGTTCTAATTCTAAGGCAACCTCTCACTACCAGCATGAAACCAAAAGAGAAGAACCAAGAAATTACCAAAAACAAAGATGGAGTAAGTGGATTAACTTAACAGGGTGAATTGCTCTGCTTCAGGATTCCAGGTAGATCTTCCTATTCTTTAGCTTGATTTGACTTTGGTGATTCTTGATGTTTTCAGTATGTCAAACACCCTGTTTGTTTGCCTCTACCATTCTGAAAATTCCTTACTATAGTATAAACTATACTATTAACATCCTAGGACTTGACAGCACTTTGAAAATAACACATAAATACCATATAAATAGTAACAATTGCTTGTTTGAATTTGGGTTAATCTTAAGAATATTTCCATATATAGCTATTCACCACAGGTAACTATAATTAAAGGTACCTTTCTGCTTTGTGCTTTTACAGAAAAGCACGCTTTCTTTCTCTACCAAAGTGATGTCATGGAAAGGGTTACAGTATGTCTTATCTACCTCAATGATCAGGTCAACTTTGCTGCTTGACACAGATCAGGCATCCCTTGACTTCCCCTTGCTTAAGTCTGAATACATTCCTCATTTTGTCTGATCTCTGGATCCTGCAGCATGTTAGCTGTCTCCTCAAATTGTTACTTTATGGTACATATTTAAGGCAGCAATCTAGTCAGTTAAAATGCATGCTGCTACATTTTCTCCTAAGGGAGTTTCCATCACACGTACTATTGCAGCTTGAGTGAACATTCCATGACCAAAGTCCACCAGCAGGTTAACAGCTATCAATGACAGACTTTTTAGAACAGTACACATGCCATCTTTACTAATGGCTGTTTACACATTCGGCAATATTTGTTGGTCCTAACACTTATCATAATAGAACACTTTAAAGTTTTTTTGATGTTCTAGGTATTTTAATGATTAATAGTTAAATAAAAAAACAGGTCATTAGAGGACTTTAGAATATGTGTCAACAAATGTGCAAATATTGATGAGAGGATTATTCATGAATCTTAGTCAGATGATTAATATTTACTGCAACAGCATACACACAAATGAATATTTGTGTGTGTTTTTTATCTATGTCATTCTAATAATAGAAGTCAATTTGAAAGCAGACCCAAACATACTAAGACAGTTTAAGAGGTCCAGAAATCACTGTATGATTTTAAATATCTTAGTGTCAACTGTAAATTATCTTCCTTAGGATTAAGAATACAACAAATTCTATTCAAAATGTTTATGGATATCTGAAGCTTAGAGAAGAAAGTTTCCAAGGCAAGGTCTTTCCATTATTTAGCATCTTATAAATTTTGGAGTTACTGCAGGCAGCCCGTGAAGTTACCATTTAGTAAGCAGATACTGTGTGTCGGGCACCTTTTGGCACTGTACCCACTTATATAACCATCCCCCAAATGTTATGAGATCAGTGTTATTATCCCTGTCATATGAGAAACCTGAAGCTCAGAGAGGTTAATGATCACCTCCAAGCTACACGGTGAGTTGTGCCTACCTACTCCAAAGTTCATGCGTTTTACCTCTGAATGTTACAAGGGAAATAACCAGTACAATACTCTATACTGCAGAGTATAATTTGTCCCCACATGACATTGTCCTGGGATACTGAAAACGTTTCTAAAAATAACTCCTTCGATCATGGAGGCATCCATCTGGTCCTTCTCCAACTCTTCTAAAGTCATTGTTTCCTGTGTTCAACACCGTATCTCTAAAAACTACTGGAGCTGCTTTTTTTCTGCAACTGGAGATTTTGGATGAAACGTTTTCCAAAGCAAATCTGCTGCTCTAGGTGGTTATTCTGAAATCTTTATTCCTCATTAAATGATACCAGCTGTGAAAAAATGAGAGTAGTAACTTTTATTTGCATTGTAAACTAGAAAATGCTACTAAGTTGTGTTTTATTTATCCTAACAAGTTCGTGAAGTACATAGGGTAAATACTATCTTTCATTTAGATAGAGACTGAGTCCCAGATCTGAGATAAGAGACTACTTCAAGGCCATACAGATGGCATATGGTACAGTCATACTTTAAGCATGGAATTCCAAATCCAGTGCTCCTTCTGTTATCCCCAGACTTCTCCTATAGACTGCCCATGTCTATATGAAATTCTTTGAAGAAGTAGAGCAAACAATAATATTCACTATTTTATAATATGCATAATATGAGAGAAATAGGAAGAATGCAATAATAAAAGCCTGCTGAAATGAATTTGTTGCCGTGTCCATATCTAATTCCCTTTCCACTTCACTTAGTCCCCATAATCTGAGGGGAAACAAATCCCAAGCCTGGCTTGAGGAGTACACTATTATTTAGCACAGTCCAAAAATCCGGTTAGAGATTTTGTTTTTGTTTTTGTTTTTTTGGTACCAGAGATTGAACTCATTACCTCACACTTGCCTGGCAAGATTAGATCTTTTGATCAGGAAAGGGCATATGTCCATATCCAAGTCAATGAGACTGGAGAAAATGCTTGCTGGGGGCTCATGAGAGAAAAATATACTCTTTTCTTCTGGCTGGTATATGGTACAGATGGGAAACCTGGATCCAGTGTAACCATTCTGACACTATGGAAAGTCGCTCTTTTTGATGATCATTCTGACGCCATGAAAAGTAGCAAAGTAGTATATATATATATATATATATATATATATATATATTCATCTTTGTTTAAATAAGGGTTATAACAGTCAGTTGATCTCTGTTTTCAAGATAGTTTAGTGAGTTATAACAGTCAAGATAGTAGGGTTATAACAGTCAGTTGATCTCTGTTTTCAAGATAGTTTAGTGAGTTTTCTTTTACTTACAAGCAAATGTAATTTCACTGATACATGCAAGTATATATTTATAAGTTTGGGAGTGAAAGTCAATTTCCCATTGCTTAGTGGTAACTCCAACTCAGCTATCTCAATCCCACTGCTCTTGAATATAAAATCATTCAGATCTGGTCCAACTACTGTCACTTCAGATTGACAGCTCAGAACAACTTTCTAGTCTTATTGCTTTAAACAAGTCTTTCCTCTACTAGTACTTTATGGTACTAAAATAAAACATTTCTACCAAGGCAAAGTTAATTAGCACATTTAACATCTTTATTAAGAGCTTTTAAATCTAGATTTTGAGCTAAGGGGTGCTGGGAATCAGGTAAGATATTTTGACGCTAATGACTAGAAGACTGATTTCTGGCTCCTCTGATCATAGTATAATTTATCTCAGATGGTGGCTTTAAAAGCTAATGAAATGGCATGAGGGAGAAAACCTGATAGAGTATAAAGTACCGACAGATGTAAAATGGCCTATTAAGAAGATATTTATTCATTATTTTTGTTAATATGGCTGTTCCTAGGAGTATAAAAAATCAGGCCATGCATCTTTCATTCTTATTTACAAGTAAATTTTTTAAAAGTCAAATAAGAATCTAAGCACAAGACCAAGATTATTCTAGGAAATGATTTTGGAATTAGATCACCTGAAATTACATTTTTCTATGTAGTAATCTCAACGCAAAGGATCCTACATTCAATTAAGTTTAGAAAATGTTCTATTTTCTCACACACGTGAATCTATTTCTTTTCTTTCTAGTGACAGCGTCCCAACCCCACTCCTAATTTATGATTTATATGGCATGAACCCCACCTCTGAGCACTATGGTGAGCACAGGGTATAAGCCAACCAGTCATTATATTCCATTTCCCTGAACCTAGTGGTTGGTTAAGGAATCAGAAAATTATACCAATCAGTACAATGAGAGTCAGCTCTAGAACTTATGCTATAACTGTGGGGAAAAAAGTACTCTCCTACCACCAAGTTTGTTAGTCTGGAGCTTGTTTGTTTGTTTGTTTGTAAGTAAACCTAGAACCAGTGATGAATGAGTTTTATTGAAAATGAACATAACTCAGAAAAAAATCAGACATTTAATGGTGTCCTTTCAACACCTTGATTCAGCAGTATCTGAAGGCCATGGATCTTCAGTTACATGAGCCTTCTATTTAGAAGCCCATTCACACAGAAGACCAAAGAGGCCAGGTAACAGTCACATTATTACACTACCCACTCAATTAGGGAGTATAGCAAGACTGGCAAACTACAGCACACAGTTGCCTCTTGGAGCTTTACATAATTTCCATCCGTACACGCCATCCCAGGGCACACACCACAGGATAATTTCTCGGTTCTAGTCAGCAACTTGGAGTTTTAGGTAATTCTATTCTTTCCCTATTTTCTTTGCCCTCAAAGACCCAACCTCAACATCATCACATAGGCTTTCTGGAAATAACTATAAATATTTGTTTGATATTCATTGAAAAAATTTTCCACTGGGCAGATGTTCAGAAGTTCTCCCCTAAGAACTCATAGAAGTTCATCAGATCCTGTCTTTAATTTGAGCACTCAGAGTTCATGCTGACTAACATATGACTGAAATCCATCTATGACCTACATAGCATCTGCTACCTAGTCAGTACCCCATAAATGTTAGCTATTATCATTTTATTTTTAAAAGTCCTTTGGGTTTATACTTGTTTGAACGATTCTTATTTTTTAATTGCAAATAACAAAAAAAATACAAGTGTTGGTAAAAATGCAGAGAAATTGAAACTCTTAGGAATTACTGGTGGAATAAAAAATGGTGTAACCTTTATAGAAAACAGCATCATAGTCTCCCAAAATATTAGCCATATAATTACTATATGATATACTCATTCTACTTATATGCCTAAAAATTGAAAGCACATACATATTTGTACACCAATATTGTAATAAGTATTATTGACAATAGCCAAGAGATGGAAACATCCTAAATATGCACTGTTGAATAAATGAACAAGAAAGGATATTAGTCTGCCTTCAAAAGAAGGGTGTTCTGACATATGTTACAACATGCATGAACCTTAAAGGATTATGATGGGGGAAATAAGCTATTAACAAAAGACAAAGTATGATTCCATTTATGAGTTACTTAAAGTAGTTAAATTCTTAAATAAAATAAAACAGTAGTTACCAGGGTCAAGGAGTGGAGAAAATAGAAAGTCATTTAATGGATACAGAGTTTCAGTTTGGGATGAGGTGCTGAAGATGAATAGTGATGATGGTTGCACAATAACATGAATGTACTTAATGCCACTGAATGATGGTGATGAAAAGGATACAACTTATGTGTGTTTTACCTGAAAAAAATGTAAAGAAAAATGTCTTCTGGCCTTCCACATCAAACTGAAATCACGCACATAAAAAAAATTTCTATTTCCATCTTCTTCAGTTTGTTCAGGTAAATATCTCCTTCAAAAGTCCTCATCAGGGACCAGTATGTAGCTCAGTGGCACAGCACCTGCCTGGCAAGCACAAGGTCATGAGTTCGATTCCTGGTACAAAACAAAAATCATCACATTAAGAGAAATCTCAGATCAAAGCAATTATTCCCACACCTCATGTCACTGAACATTATTTTACTTCCATTTCTCCGATTGCCCCCCCACATAAACATGATACACACAATCTAGGATTCCTTTATCTTGAATTCACTCATGAGATATGAGAAGAAGGCATAATTCTCAAAATATTCACTGCTACTCCAACTAGATACAATACCCTCTCAAAGCCAGAGGTCATATCATCTTTCCGAGGAGGGTCAATGTTCTCCTGTTGCTCTCTTTCACATCAACATCTTTTCTCCTGATTTACGAGGATTCTTAACCAGTTACACACATTAGCATGAGTGAATTTTATGCAGAGTTCATTCAGTAAAGAATCAGAAATGTTAAAGCTATTTACAGAGTTTAAAGGAGATGGGTACTTGCTTCTCAAGCCAGCTGTTTTCAGCATCTGTTCTGGACAAAACAATTATAGTCTTTAAGCTATTATGAGTTGGGATTAAATGTGTCTCATTTCCCATTATAGCTTAAAGTGCTTTTGACGATACATTAATTCATACAAATATTTCCAAGACAAATCCTAGAGGAGCAGCTGATTCAGCTAGGTTAAGGGGCTAGGGATGGAGGGAGCACCCTGTGTTGTTGTCACTATCTTCGTCATCATATCATCATATCAGAAGGTAGAAGTCCCAGAGTATATGTGGAGAAGCACAAACTGGAAACCGACCTCATGGATGAAGCAAGTCATTGCAATTGCTTATCAGGAGAAAGTAAGGTAAGGACAGCCACCCTTATTTCTTAGAACAGACTCATCCATGAAACAGGGGCCCTCCAATTTGAGCACTGTTTTAACAGAAGATCAAACCTTTTCTGAACACTGATATATAAACATAGATGGAAACATGAAAAAATTCAATGTTTCCTTTACAAGGATGATTAAAAATGAGATCCACAAGGTCAGACCTGAAAAGCAGTGATCTGGTGTCTAGCGCAGGACTTGATCCCAGAGGCCAAGCCATGTGTCTAGATCTTAAAATTTGCTAGAAGCAGCCTCAAGTCACATAGGAAGATGTCCCAGTCCAAGCTGAAGACCCGCTACAGAGCCAAAGACCAGCACCCACAGAGCCTGAACAAGGTCAGACCGAATGAGTAAATCTTCCCAGCAGAACATACTGGTTCTTGCCTTCAGTCATTTTGAAGGTATTTCTGGTACCTGATGCAGTGAGACATAGCAAACTTTCAGGCAAGGATGATTAAACACCACAACATTTTCTGGAAGAAGGGGGAATGGAGCAGCCAGGCTGCAAACTCTCCCTCCCTGGGGATTCTGAAAACAGACATCTTGGTGGATGACTTAGGCCTTTTGGAATCTGGGACCTGGAAGAGATAAAGATTAGAATCTCATCCCCTTTTCCTAAATTGTCTCATCACTTTCATCTAATATGCTGGAACTCTTTGCACAGATTTTGGCCTTCTTAAGAGCTTTAAGAAATGAGTAAATGGAATGAAATACTCTCATTTTCTAAAAGTCATTGAATTAAACAGGAGAAAGCTTATACACAGCAGGTGAATACATCTCTTTAAAAGGCTAACAATAAAATAATCACTGTTTTCTGTGATGGATGCTTACTCAAAGGGTAGTGATTTGCCTGTCCATCTCATGAAGGGAATTCGCTGTGGCCATAATTGATCTACTACCAGTATAATCCATTACCTATTTGGTGGCAATAGCATGGCATGATGAGACTGGACAAGCTAACAATCCCTTTAGAATTACTGTCATTTCTCTCCTTCCAGTTCTCTTCTGTGCTTATTGACATTCTTGATTTGTATTCAAACCTGGTGCTGAAGCTGCTTCCTTGTCAACATGACCTTTCTTTCCGGCAAAGGTGGCTTTAATAATTGTCCCTTGCCCCGTGGTCATTCCTCATTGCCTATGATTGCAGTAGGTTCACGATTGGTAACAATGGCTGGAAAATGAACTCTGGTATTTCTTGAGGCTCAGTAACTGCCTATGGGCCCAGAGATCCCTTCAGTCAGCACAGTTGTTCTCCTTCTCATTGCTGCACTGGGTTTAGCTATTCCCTAGCCTGCCCTGGGAAGGTCACACAGCTCCTGGTTCAGAGACTTGAACCTAAGCAAGAGCTCTTAGAAGAAACAGTTCTCATTCCTTCATTTCTCTGAAGAATGAATGAAGGCTCAGAACAAGGAGCTACCATGGCAGAGTTCACTCACGTGGACAGAGGCTGAGCCTCGCTCACTCTTTGTGTCCTCCTTACTACTATAACAACACTAAAATGGTCATCAGTATTGAGAAACAATATATACTAGACACTCAGTGAATATTATTCCAATCTCCACCACAACACTGAAGTAAGGAATTATTATCCATTTTCACAAATGAGGATACTAAGTCCTAGAAAATAAGTTATCAAAGTCCACATCATTAGTATGTACTTGAGGACCTTAGCAGGACATAAGGCTGTTCTTGACCCTTCATTCCCAGGCTTCTGAGAAAGACCCAACCAACACCCACTAACCTTGCTTATCACATCCTCCACAACCCAGCCTTTGTCCTCGCTAGACTGTGAAAAATGCCTCTTAATATTTTGCAAATAGTTTAATTATAAATTTTATCATTACTCTTTATTATAAATAATGTTTATTGTAAATTTTTCATATGAACTCAGAAATTGTGTTCT
>RJWT010027576.1:0-15467 GCA_004365215.1 Cuniculus paca
CCTTCTCCACTGTTGGTGGGAGTGTAGACTGGTGCAACCACTGTGGAAATCAGTCTGGAGGTTCCTCAAAAAGCTAGGATTGGAAGTCCTATTTGACCCAGCTATTCCACGTCTGGGCATATTCCCAGAAGAAGTGAAATCATCATACCACAGTGATATATGTGCACCCATGTTTATAGCAGCACAATTTGTAATAGAAAAATCTTGGGAACAACCCAAATGCCCATCAATTGAGGAATGGATAAAAAAGATGTGGTACTTTTATACAATAAAGTACTATTCAGCTATAAAGAAGAATAACACTGAGGTTTTTATAGGTAAATGGATGCAAGTTGAAACCATACTCATAAGTGAAATAAACCAAACTCTCATGTGTAAACACCGCATTGTCTCCCTAGTGTAAGAAACTGAAACACTCAGTAAGATACAAAATTCCCAATAAATATGGGGAAAAGGTTCTGAAGTCCAATGGTGCTTTTATTCTTTGATTTGATTGGTTTAAGTCCTTTCCTACTATTTGATTGCAATATGTGAGAAGATAGGAACAGCTCTTTTGAAAAACAAGGGACATTATGGTAGCCATTGTTGGTTTCTTGTTGTCTGACTTGAAGGCCTATAATGCTCTTTTGTTTTATCTGGTTTTATATTAACTTGTTTTGTTTGATTTTATTGTCTGTAAATGTATGAACAACCATTTTGAAGAAAGCAAGAGACACTAGGGTGACCATTGTTAATCCCCTTTGCTATGTTTTGAACACCTGTGTAGCTTGCAGTGTTCTGTTTTGAAATGCTATATTATGTTCAACTCTATTCTGTTTTGTTTTGCTTTGTTTTGTTTTGTTTTGTTTTGTTCTATTCTCTTTAAGGTAAAAATAAAAACAAAATAAAATAAAATTCTGATAAATAGATATAACCATTATTCCAGTTACCTCAAATATTGTTTTGATGGTTTTTACTACTGATTTGGTGGTAATGATCCTACTTTAGAACAAGGAGGGAACTTTTGTTAACTTTCTCCCAAAATAAAAGAGTTAAGCGTTTCTTATATCTTCCATTTCCTAAAGATCCTCGTCTCAACTTTTTTTTCTAGTAGTCAGTCATTTATTATGATCCTTTAAAAGAGTTTGGATCTACACATAAGTCAGATTTACTGCAAGCATTTCTAAATCTTATTAATTTGATAGGAAGACCAAATTTTTGTTTGGAAAAAAAGGGGGAAAACTGAGAAGCCTAGAGGCCTGGGAAGCAATGCCCAGTAATATACTTTCTGCAAGATGTAGCTGGTCAGGTCAGTCTTTCATGCTGAAATAGACTTTCAAAATAAAAATTGCTGGAAGAAACACCAGATTGGTCAAATTTTGTGATCTTCCCACACTTTTCCCTCTTAACAATGGCAAGTAATAAGATGAGATTTGTTGAAATATGGTCCTATTGGCTTTCATAGTAAGTACAAGGTAGTTGTACTTATTATCCAGACAGAATTTTATATAAATAGGGCACGGAGAAACTCTCAAACAAAATCAGAGTACTGTATTGAAGAGGCACACTGTGCTTAGTGACTGAAACAACAAATATTCACTACAGAAATGAAGAAACTTTCAGCAATTGTAAACAATAAGACATTTTTGTATTACTAATAGTAATATTTGTGAGATAAACCAAGTGAAAAATCAAGCATGGGAAAATTTACATAAAATAATACTTTTTTAATGCTTTAGATGGAGGATATATTTATGGAATTAAAACTATAGAAAGTGTTTCAGATATATACATGCCACTGGTAACAGGAATTTTATAAGATTGAAAAGATGAATGTTAAATAAGGACTTTCAACTAATTTAACATTTTTCAAAAGAGAATGTATTTGTGCAAATTTGTGCAAATCAAAGTTAATTTAAAATACAATTGTTAGAGTAATGAAAATAATTTGAATTTTGTGCTCTTGTCTCTTAGCCTTATTACTATTCCAGTCCAAGACATCATCCTGATTTATTTTACTTCTTTTGGAATCTTCTAGTTTGTGTACTTGCCCACTTCTCCAATTTATGCTAATGTTTTGTTAGAATCATCTTTTAAAATATAGCTATTTCACATTTCTTTCAGAATAAAGAATGTTTCTTGGAAGTGATTAGAAAGACCAAAGCTCTGAAGTCTGAGTGCTTTCTTCTTCTGCAGCCTGAATTTTCCTTACTCGCAGTAATACACATCTTTCTGAAGCTAATGATACAGTACAGAAAATTCTATGCAAAGTTCTATTTTTTTCATGAAAATATTACTATATAACTTGACTTGTCATCTTCACAAAAGAAACCCAGTAATGGAGCAAATACAATAATTAATAGTATGTTGAAAACTGAAATTCTCAACTTGTTGTCATACTACCTCATAGTAAGATGAAAACTGAAATTCTCAACTCAATGGCCTTGAAATTTAACAAGGGGGGAAATATATGCATATTTTCATATATTTCTCTCTCTCTGTCTCTCTCACTCTCTCCTCTTTTCTCTCTCTCTCTTTCCCTCCCTCTCTTTCTCTCACTCATCTTCCTCTTCTTCCTCTTCCTCCTCCTATTCATCATATAGAGGATACAGACAAGGAGAGAAATACTTTAATGCCAAACTGTAGGTTAATGTGGAATTACTTACCAAATATCATTATTAAATGTTAGTTCTGCTGATGCGTTAATCTGTGGGAACTAAAATGGACATTTTCTTCAGTGAAGTATGTCTAAGATTTAAGACACAGAAGCACAGAAGTGTGGTTGGCTTGTTGACATACTTTTTCAATCAGCTGGTCCATATAATGACCTCAGAGGAGCCAAAGAGTTTATTCCTAAGACCTGATGTGGATGAGGTTAAGGAAGTCCACCACGTTTATTCATATAGTTAGACCGCTTCTCTTCTCATGTATCCTCCCAGTTCTGCCGTTGATTCATCTTTCCATTTTATTTGTATGGAAAGTAGAAAAAGAAATTAAAGGACCACAAAATGGGACTTAGAAAGGCAAATTGCTTACTGATTGCTCAATTTGAACACCATTAAATCATTAAACTTCAAGATTATGAGAGTAATGGACTAATGTCACATACACATACATACACACATAGAGAATATTCTACTGCATTAAAAAATAAAAGTTCCTGTCTTTTGATATTGTGTATGACTTTATGTTAAATGGAATAGCACTTAGCATAAATCAAATGGAGAGAAAAAGGCTTCATGATCCCACTTACATGTGGAATCTAAAACAAAATACATATAAAAAAGAATAGAAAATTGGTTATTAGAGGAAAAGTTTCAAGTGATGGAAAGATACTGAGCAAAGGTACAAAGTGGCAGCTATGTGGGATGAATGAGACTTGAGAGTTAATGCATAACATCATGACTACAGTTAATAGCAATGCTGTATCGTGTAGTGAAAATTCACCAAAAGAATAGATTTCTCTTACCAAAGACACACATACACACATGCACACACACATGTAGCTATATAGTATGATGAATATGTTAATCTCTTCCTTTAAAGAGCCATATATACTGTAGTCTAGCTATGAGAATGATAGCAAGCTTTCTAGTCAGACATTTATTTTGGGTTTTTATGACAAAATATTGTATGTATTACTTCATAGAAAATTACTATATATTGCAGATTAAAATGGTTACTATTTGTGATGGAGTACACTAAATAACCCAATTTTTCCTAGCAAATAAGGTGAGATAAAAATTTCATTATGGTTTTTAGGGCATAAGCTAACTTCTTTCCTGACTTTTTAACACAATAACCTCTTAGATAATTATAAATCCAAGATATTTCTTTGAAATTTGGCTGAATCATTGAAATTTCATGTTGCTTTCAGTCCTGTAGTTTAGTTCTTCTTCTTACCTTAAGAATAAATATGTTAAATTCTTACCTGGAGGTAATATTCATAGGGTATTCTCTACTAAAAGCATAGTATAACTAAATAGAGCAAGATTTATGAATTTTTAAGTACCATATTACCTAATAGCCAACTCTAAAGAATAGAAATACATTTCAGTTTAACAATAAAAACCATAACTCAGAGTGACTTGGAAAGGTTATTCCTTTTCTGCCTATAAATATGTGTGCATTAGTCACTGTCTTGTCACTTCTATCAATAGGACAAAATAACCTGCACCCCCAATTTAAAGGATCAGGGATTATTTGACTGAGAGTTTCCAGTGGCTTCAGTTCATAGTTGTTTAGCTCCAAGACAGAGACAGTATCATGGAAGGGCCTGCTAGAGGAAAGTTTGTCTTCACCCCAGAGGAGCAAGGAAGCATAAATGGACCTTCTGGTTGGAAGCACTTTCAACTACTGAACTCATCAGTGGGTGAATTGACTGATAAGTATAGTGCCCCCATGATTCAGTCACTCTCTAAACATAATACAAGACTTTTGTGGGCATTTTAGAACTAAATCATAACAATGTGCAATGGTCTTTTTAGATTTACCAGAGACAGAGTCATGAATGAGATCAATAGGAATAGTTAGTAATAAAAGTGTATATTTCACATTTGAATGATACTTTAGAGGTTTATAAACATTTTGATAATGAACATCTATTGGTCCTTAATACTGTCCAGCAATTCTATGATACTTCTGCAGTTGAAGTACTTTCCCAAATGATATTAAAAACTTTTATTTATTCTTTTCAATTTATCAAAGTCCCATGAGTCCCCAGAGTCAAAGGGAATAATTTCAATCCCTCCTACGTGAAGGTGAAACCAACGTACAGCGTGCCCATTGTAGCCTCATCTCTCCACTAGTCTGTGACCCTGTAGTCTTCTGAAGCTGAGGTTTAAAAATAAGAAAAAGATATACAAAACAGAATGAAAAAGTCAAATCAAATAGTAAATCAGTTTTGAAATTTGGTTATTATATAGAAGTGAGTATTCCAATAGGATGATTTATTTTTTTGTTTATTTTATGAATGAAAAGAACAATAAAAATTGACTACATGAATCAGGTAGAAAATCCATGAGATTATTTAAGCTCGTAACCAAATGAAGAAGTAAAAATTCCTTCTGTATAAATTTTAATGAAGTTTTCAGGATACCAAAGTAAAGTGACCTTTTGATACTGACATGAGTTGATCTTGCTCAAAACAGTCATTAAAAATAATGTGCTATTTTTCTTTTTTTCTTCCCTTCTTTACCCTTCTGAAGAGCTTAGTAGTTAAGCCATTAAGTGGAACAAAACAAGACAGAAATCTGTGTTGGAGAAGGAAGGGACTTGGTCACCAGGACCAGGTTGATCACCATCAGATTTGGGAGTCAGGGAAGAGTGAGAAATTCTTCTGCACAAAGAAGTAGGCTCCTGTGAATTATTTGAGTTCCATCAGGCAAAAAAGGATCTATCAATTGGAATTTGGGGAGGAAAGCCAGCTTGGTACAGGATATCAGACCCTTGTAGACACAGAATGAGCCAAACATTTGTGCAGTTTTTCAACCCTCTGGTTTCATTATCAAGTGATTAAATGGAAACCTAGTGGTTCATTGGGTTTCCTAAAGTTGATAGCTACATATGCAGTCTCAGACTGTCCAGTTTATCCAAAGAATGTGTGAGAGGTGAATTATGCAGGTTTCATGAACTGAATAAAAAAAATACAGCATATCCTCTTTATTTTACTTAATGTATCTACATTTGGCCATATGCTTTACCTCTGACTTTGTTAGGATTAATGCCATCAAATCATGACCAATTTATATTTAACTAGTCCCAAAGAATAAGTTTTAGTTTCTTTAAGGGTGAGGTTAGTTGCCTGAGCATAGAGAAGGTTTAACTGGTCCCGAAGTGACCGTTTATACATTTTCCTATTTTCATTTCTACCAGTCTTCAACTCCATCTTTCTTGAAGCTGATGTTTGTAACTTCCTACTCTTTTTGAGTTCAATCATGAGAATATTCTTTTTTGTTGATTTTGTTTTCAATGAAAGTCCTTAAGTTTCAGCTTCTGTTGCATAAGGTATAACTTACTCATCTATTTTCTATTTACCAAAATCATATTCTCTTCATCTGTTGTCTTCTCATTCTCTTTCTCTGTGGTGCTCTCTCACACGTGGTTTGGAAATGATTGCACAGGTTCAAACACCTGGTATTGGAGGAGGGGATAATACCTGTACTTAATTCTCCATATGTTATTGCTCCTTATTCATTCTTCAAGTCACAGTTGGGTCCTCACCTGCTCTGACTTTAACTTCTCACTATATAGCATTGTTATTTGACACTTTGAAGTTAATTATCTCAGATTACTGTTTTTAGTCAGCAGACTCCTACTCTGGAAAATTTTGGTATATTTTAAATATTTTTTCTCTATTCTATGGGTCATCAACACTTTTGTGAATAAACAGACAATAAATACCTTAAGTTTCATGGGCATTATTTCTGTCACAGCTACCAAACTCTTTGCCATAATGTAAAAGAAGTCATAGGGGATACATAAAAGAATACTCTATTATCAGTGGTGAAATCTGAATTCCATATAGCTTTTCTATGCCACAAATTATTGTATTTTAATATTATAATATTGTTAATAATGCATTGCTGTATCTCACATCTAATTTTGTCATGAAATCCTAGCTTGGACTGCCCCAAAGCAAGCAGCAGGCCAAATTTAATCAATGTGCCATAATTTGATGTCACTTTGTCTATACTACTAGTGTTTTTGAAATTCAGTTTTAACAATAGCTATAATAGTGTCTTTGACTGGAACTCTGTGAATTTAGTTTTCCTATGTGTCTTAGTTACTTTTCACTCATTGCTGAGACAAAACACCCAACACCCAAAGTTAAGGAAGAAAAGGTTTATTTAGCTCACAGTTTGTGGAGGTTTCAGTCCATAGTCAGCTGACTCCAAGGCAGGATGACACATGGCAGAGGGGCAGAACAATCATGAATGGCTGTTCATGGTAGCAGAAGGTAACAAAAACAACAAAAACAAAGCAGGGGTGCAAGCCTCTTTTTCTCCCTTATATTGTATGCAGGCTACCCACTGTAGGATGGGTGTAGCACTCACACCCCTAATCCCAGCTTTAGACAATGAACCAACCACAAACTCTAGATTCAGCTGCCTCTGAAAAGCTCCCCCCCCATGACTGTATGAAGTTTGTCTGGAGGCATCCAGACAAACCATAACACTCGGCAAATACGTTGACATATCTCTTAAACCTCCCTCATGTTAGCTTTTGAATATGGATAATAATCTTAGAAATAGAGTATTTGGAAAATTAAACTCATTAATGTGCAATTCTTAAATAACACATACCATCTGATAAGCATCCAATATTTATTAGTCATGGTCTTTGTTATTATTTCGACTCAGTGATTCAGTACGGGAAAAGAGATTCTAAGTCATAATTATTACAGACTAATAGTTTCAAAATATTGCCATTCACAGATCTAAGAAAAAATAAACTGAGAAATTGTATGTTTTATTGTTTTGGATATTGATATTAGCTTTGGAATAAAATCTATATTTCTATAAAACCTAGGTACTTCAGGATCAAAAATACTTTTAGAATAAAAATATAAGTAGCATTCAAAATATGTTTGTGGTAGAAGAAATTAGTTTAATAGTGTAGTGTTCATTGGAACACTGTACCTCATGTGCAGTAAAAATTGTCAAGCATTGCATTTCTGTATAAAACAACAGAAATCAAACCAAAAGGACTATTCTGGGAAGGCAGAATGCAGAAAGTAACTCATTTTCCCAAGTAAATAATGCATTTCTAACTATTTATTTTCTCCTCATTCCTAACATCACCTACACTTCTGCCATTTTTCAGAAGCAGATAATTTCTAAAGAGTTAATTTTTGGGATACATTATATGGCTGAAACTTATTGCTGAAATTGCATCTTGCTTAGTTTTATATTTACATTTTATTAAATATTTATAACTCTTCCTTTTTCTAAAAAGTATTATTTAGGGCACATAATTGGTGTATATTCCAATTTTCTTTCAGATTAAACATATAAAATCTTTTTCCTAGAAATAAATGCATAGAATCCTGAAAAAATTTTAACCATGTAAGTTCCTGAGGCATATATTCTAAGATTTTATACACTTAAATACATTTAATTAGCTCTCACATTTATGATGATAAAACAGCTTGTCCACAATATGGGCATATAATTTCCACATTTTACTGAATTCTGCCTTTAATATGGCAAATGAAAATACTATGAAAAAGGTTCTTCACATATTAGTGATAAATGACCAGAGATAATTGTATTTTATTCCCACACTGGGGCAATTTAGGGAAAAAATTCAAATTAGGAAACTAGAATATTATAAACAGATTCTCTTAGGTGTTTTTTAAGACCTGTTTTTTGAAGTAGTGATTTGATCTACGCAACATAGGACAGTCACATTTTTGAGACATTCATGGTTATGGCAATAACTTCCTTTGGTGACAAGCTATAGGAACTAAAGTCTTTAGCAAAATGTTTGTTTAGGGCATTTAAATGATGTTTTTATTTCATGACTAAGCCTGATGATGATTTCCTAGGGTTGTAAAAAATAAAATTATGAGGGCCTGGGGATCACACCAAGGAAACTAGATCATAGAAGTTTCACAATTTTTCATTATGGACTGCAGTTTTTCTTTATACATGGCTTGCTTGACTGAATACATTCTTAAGCAATGAAGATTATTTTTCACCATAGAAGCAAATCATGAAACACCCTATCTAAATATACATTCTTTTTGGAATTTCTTTTGTAGTGTAGTGTCTATATTACAACAGAAAACTATTAGGAATACTCTTACACAATACTTTATGAATACTTATTGTTCATTGTCAAGAAGATTTCAGTGCCAAGAAGTAAATTCCTTAATATATTTTCAAATGATTAATTGAGAATTAGTATTATTTTGTCATTTAATTTAATTTAATTTAATTTAATTTATTTTTAGTTACTGCAGATCAAACTCACAAGCTTGTGCTTGCCAGACAGGTACTTATGCTGCTGAGCTATAGCCCCTTATTTTGTCATTTAAAAAAATGATTTTCTTGTGCCATTTTTGAATGCCAAAGTTTGTTAGAAATTAAAATTCCTTGCTTCTTTAAACAATTTTCCTCCAGGCATGTGGATTACAATGCCTTGATTTATAAGACAGTGTCATTACACTCTAGAAGACAGGAAAGTCTAGAAGATATGAGACAACATTTCTGCCCAATAGACCCAGTAGACCTATGGACATATACACATGCATGAATAAACAGTGGTAGTATATTTGTATCACAAAATAACTGAAATTGCAGATACATAAAAAATAAACCAGAAGTAGAATTTGCACATTTCCTCTACCCAGAGATTCCATAGTAAACTTTGGGGTCTAACCAGGATTATTCCAGCACAAGCTCTTACTGACTCCCAGAGCCAATGAGGTTCATCTTTTCCTAATTATGTATTCAATGACATCGCATTGGTAGTGTATTGATTACCTTACAGCTGATTGCAGAATGGGAACATTGACACCATGGTGATCACCGTATGATATAAATCAAAACTATTTTTTTCCTCCCCTGGAACAGGTTTACAAGAAAAGTACTGTAAAATTCTTCTAGAGTATTTATTCACATACACATGCATACATGTACTTTTTAAGAAAATGAGGTCATATGTATCATACCTATGATCTTGTTCTGCAACTTGCTGGTTTTTTTCAATAATTTCCACCACTCCATTTAACAAATTCATCAACCACATTCAAATTTTAATTGACATAAAGAGTCTCTTTGGATTTATTTGACCTAATTACCATATACACTGTGAGAATTTTTTAACACCTCCCACAAAAGATGTTTATGACTTTAAAATGTCAGACACTAGCATATTTTCTATCTTAGCACAGCTAAATTTGTCCTTATTATACTCTTCCTGGCATATTGGACTCCTGGCCAAGTTTAAGTTATTTATGCATCAGAGGCAGTTTGGGATAGTAGTGGTTACCTAGAATGAAACTATGGTAATTACTACCCTGTAACTAGGTGAGTTATAATATAATCTTGTTCTTCCTCTTTCATTTACTTTATGTATGAAGTGGTAATAGCAAAGAGATTGCTAACTGATTGCAAAATTTCATTATGTCTCACATTCTGCAATGTCAATTTTTTATAAGCTTTGCTTTTTATTCTTAGTAGCTCATAGAAATAGATCATCTTAGGTCTTATAATCAACAATTTAATTGACTCTAAAATCACATAACTTGTGATATCATTATTTTATTGATAGATAAGTTGATATCTATATGTCATAATCTATAACTATATGCATATCTATATGTATAGGGCATCTATCTATATCAGTGGATATACACGTAGATAAACCTAGAACACAGTAAACAATTAGCACCTAGTATCTTTCACAACAATAATACTTATGGGGAGAAAGTGAGCTTTTAATTGAAATTTTTTTGATTAGTGTTCCATTAAACTCTACGGTCTGTTGAAACTCAGTATTTAAGCACAGCAATAGAGTCAAAATTAAATAAATTTTTGAGAGGTTTGCTACGGTTTGTATATAGATGGGCCCCCCAAGCCTCATGTAGTCATGGAAGTGGCTGAATCTAGCATTTGTGATTGACTCCTTGTCTAGTGCTGGGATTGGCAGTGTGAGTTCTGCACCCCCCTAGGGGTGGAGCCGACATACAATGTAAGGGCAGAATGGGGGCGTGTTTTTTCTCTCTGGCGCGGTTTGCTCTTGCTGCTTGCAGCCACCATGAATGGCTGCTCCTCAGCCATGCCACCCTGCCTTGGAACCAGCTGAATACGGACTGAAACCCCCAAAACTCTAAGCTAAATAAACCTCTCCTTTTTTCACTTTCGGCATCAGGTATTTTGTCTCAACAATGAGAGAAAAAGTAAGCAAGACAGAGGTTCATTATTCTTTCTTTTGTGAAAGAATATGAATGAAGAGTTTTAAATAAATAAAGACCTTTTTCTATGTATTTTTTAAAAATAAAGAGTCATTAAGGACAAAACTCTTAACAAAGAAATACTCCTTACGGTATCACTAAGAAATTCTGTCACTAATTAGTACCCCTAATGAAGATTTAATACTGTAATATTGTAAAATATTGTTAATGAATATGGTTACCAAAGTTAGTTGTATGATTCTTGGACCAAACATTTAAAATGACATATAACTTACATTTCATACTGACTCAATAATGAGTTTTTTTTTGGCCATAAATTTAAGTGGCTTACTAGCCTCAACAACACAGTTGGGAGTAGTTTTTTCATGTTTTATTTTAAAATTGTAAATGTTGACCTGAGAGTTTTAAATTTTGTGAATGCTTACTAAAATATTCAACCAATTTCCAAGAAAACCATGAAAGGATATACATGAAGTTAGGCTAAATTATTTTCTGAACCTTTATGATGAATGTAAAACAGAAGCTTGTGGCACACTCCTGCAATCTGAGCACTCTTGAGGCTGAGGCAGCAAGATCATCACAAGTTTGGGGTCATTCTGTGATATGTAGTGAGTTTAAGATCAGTCTGATCTCCTTAGTGAGACCCTGTCTCAAAAACCAAACTAAAAAAAGAATGTATGCTTTCTTTATAATCCATAAAAATTAATTTTGTTGGATTTTATTCATTTAGACTGCTTCATATTTCTTTTAAAATCTAATTAAGTACTCCTTCCATGGGTCTTGTAAATGTGTTAGAACACATGTAAATATACTTTGGGGTTAGCTACTATAAAATGATTGTTATATTTGCTCATTTTATACAATAATCTGTTAGATTTTGAATAGACCAGAGAGTATTATGCCCATGTACCTCATTTTATGATGAGGGAAACCAAGCTCCAGAGTATGTTCATGCCATTGAACGAAAAGGTAGACACAGTATCGCTATTACAGTACGATCCCTTGGCATCTGGTATTTGGCTAAAGTTTCCATGGTGATTGAATCTGTAAAACTATAGGCAACCCAATCCAACAGTTAACTTGTTAGGAGAAAATTATAATTCTCCTAGTACCTAGGGATCATATTAGGCAAAATAGAAAAGAGATTAGCTGAGTAACTTTCTTAGATTCACATCTGAATGGATACAACAGGAAGATAGGAATAAAGAAAACCTGCTTCCATTGATTAGCAAGAAATGCTATTTGAACAAAGCATCATCATTTTACGTTTATGTTTATATCTTCATCACCATGAATTCTTACCATCCACTCATTTGTCTTCTATTAATTTAGAATAACATCTCGATGCTTTAAAAGCACTGTCATAAATCAGTTCTGGTACACTGTTTTAATATATATATATATATATATATATTAAGCAATAAAGGCATGAGAGTTGAACTTACCTTAAAAGTGTTATAAGGGTGACCTATGTATGCGATTTTCTGAATTCAAGTTCATGATACTTTGGCTGTACATTTTTGCTATCTGTGGACACAAATTGTATTTTTAAACTGATGATATTGTTACTTAGCTAAACAACTTCAAAAAATCTTGGAAGATAGGTGATACAGAAAAATATATTATAAACCAAGACCTGATATAATTGCTCCAATAAATTTGGGGGGGGTCTTTTATCATATAATTTAACCATACTGAATCCCTGATTTCCCATCAAAACTAAAAGTGAATATTCCTAAGGTCCCATTGAAGTGAAAAATTTTAGAGCTCCTACATTTTCAGGTGTCTGCTGAAAAAGGTCATGAATGCTTGTGGATATAACCTTATAGTGCACTTTCTCTCTATATGCCTCTGGCAAACCAATTTAGTGAGTATTATCAGAATGAAGATCCTTATAGCGTTTTGTGAAGTAGAATTAATAATAATAATATTATTGTATAATTTGTTCACTGAATCAATTTTATGAGGTAAAACTTCAAATTTAGATGAGTATATATACATATATATATCACATTGAAAGAATCTGTAACTGGAATTATAATCATATAATCACATTTGGCTTAATGAAGAATTATAAAATTAATAGACACATTTAAATAGTTTATAAAAGCATTAAAATGCTTAAAAATTTGTGTTGTCATTGAAAAAATTGATTATGTAAATTATTCAATTCCATTTTCATAAAATTCCAAAGTACTCATAGTATCAATATTATTTATTCTTCAAGATATTTAATTGTCCTGAAACTTAATATCTTATGTTTGTAAAATCTAGAGTGATTATGAAGTGAACACATTTTAAGAGGCATCTCTGGAAATACGGGGTTGAAATTTAAGGGCATACCGAAAATTTACCTCATATAAACCTCAGTCATGCGAGATACCCTTAATCTACATGTTGTGAGAAATATAGAAATCTAGAGTGGAAAGTGTTGGAGAAATGCAAATTAAAACAAAATACCTTGCTAATTTGGTCAACATCTGCAAAAGGTAGTTGAGGAAAAAATGTTTTATTATTAAATAAGCATTAAACTAGATTCTGATGTGCTTCAGAATTAATCCACTAAATTAATCCCAAAGTGAAAAAGAAATCGGTGTTTTACATAGCCAAACAGATACAATTTATTGTATACATTTCTTTTTTTATTTTTATTTTTTTGCAGCACCAGGGATTGAACTCATGATCTAGCACTTGCCAAGCAGGTGCTTAGGCCCCTGAGCTAGACCCCCAGCCTGTGTGTACATTTCTTAAGATAAAAAATTACTCTTACTCAATTATAAGGGCTCGGCAATATCATTTTTCACAGACAGTTCATTCTAAATTCATCTGGTAATTAGGGTAGTTACTTGTATTTGCTAATTGCTTGTATATGAAGGGAGAATAAATTTTTATACTTATGAGAAGAGGTGAGTTTGGAAGTCAGGACCAGGTGCCAGATGAAGTTGGGTTCCTACAAACTCCTAGAAATTGGGACAGGTAGGAGTGATCATACTGAATGATTTCAAACAAATGGATTCTGAGCCCTTGAAAAGAATATTCCTGGTCTGTAAAGCTGAGAAAAAACTTACTTAGCTTTGAAAAATATTTAAACATATCACAAAGGGACAAAGAAAGAATACATCTATATTATTACCATTTTACCAAAGTGCATGCTTTAAAAATAAGAGAATGGCACTCACTTTTAAAACAAAACAAAACAAACAAACAAACAAACAAAAACAAAATGAATAAAAAAGATAACACAGACTTTGAAAACAGAATGATAAGAGATTAACACTGGCTAATATATTGCATATTGTTGTGTTGAAAGTAGTTGTTCAGATTACAAGATATAGGCACAAAAAATGACCAATCAAACAATGAAAGCGCAGACTGTTCTTTTGGATGAACTTATTTATCATATATATATGATAATCATTACATATGTATGTATGCAATCTTTTCTCTTTCTTTTGTCCTTTCCTTATCCCAGTTGTTCTTTCCTTTTGAGCAGTTTCTTTCACTTTCATTCTCATAGTATCTATTGTACATTTTGGATATTTACTTTTTCAATGTTTTACACTAGGGAGACAATACGATATATGCAAACTGCATGGGAAGTAGTTCAAAGAATTTACACTCAGTTTTTCACCTGGGAGAAATAACATTTCTTTTTCTTAATATTTCAATTTTTAATTTGTATTTGTCCTTACAAGAGGGACCGATATATGACTTTTGTGTCGTATATAAGTATTTTTGAATTGCACCTTTCTAATCTTAATCTGAAAGGTAACTGATTTAAATTTATATATATAGCATTTAATATAAATTCAACTGTCGCGTTTTGAGATATCTCTTTTCTTCATTTATTTGTCTATATTTAGCTTTACAAATAACCCCTTCCCTTTCTGAGAGTGTTTGGTATTTCTGTGCATGTATAAAAAGTTATATTTCTTTTCCTAGAACAAATCAAGGATCCAAGTATTGGTTACTTCATTCAGGGAATCTTCCCCTTTTTAGGGCAGGTTTGATTGATAGACGTTATAAAATAAACAAATAAACCAGTAATTTTCAGGTATGTATAAAAAATGTGGAACTCTACTATAGCAAAAGGATTTTCTATTAAAACCAACATATCATTGTTATGAGACTGATTTTCCTTTATGAATGCAAACATGATCCAAAAAGAATGTTAAAGGAATCTTATTTACTTTTTTAGAAGTATTTTCAATAGTAAAACTAAAGCTGGAATAAAAGCGAAACATTCTGTTTGAAGTCAAAGAAATGTATTCATGTAAAATTTTGTATTTTTTAGAAATAAAATTAATTGGCATATTAATCAAAGAGACAAATATTAGCTAGGTAACAATTATGAGTCCATAATGATATTTCTGGGACAAAAAATAACATTCAATCATTTTAAATGACACTAGTCTGTACGTCATTTGAAAAAGCACAATAATAAAGTAATGCTTATGGGAGGGGAGAAGAGGAAGACAACCAGACTGAAGGGCAGAAGAGAGAATGGCAGATGACGATGATGCCATTTTTTAAAATTCATATAGTGAAATAAATGCTGAGTGAAGTA
>RJWT010027577.1:0-15461 GCA_004365215.1 Cuniculus paca
ACATATCCTGAGCAGGATAGGAGCACACATAGGCCTACTTTAATAGGTAGCTTTCCTTGGTTTGTTAAATTCCCTCTATTTCAATGGGCTCAGAGAGGTGGAATCGGTAGTTTTCAAGCCTGATCATACCTTAGAGTCATCTGTGGGAAATCTGGAAAATACCCACATCAAGAGACCCTTATTGAATTGGTCTGGGTGGATCTGGGCCTTGGCATTTTAAAAAATTTCTCAAAATTATCGCAATGCACAATGAGGAGTGAGAACTGTTGATTTAAATACTATTTTTCAAATGTGGTTGATGGTTAGAATCACTGGAGTCTGCTTTTTAAAAACACAAATCTCTAGGCCCTTCTGGTGATGTGGTTTTGCAGGTGTGAGATGGAGCAAAGAAATCAGAATGTTTGACACTCATTTCAGGTGGGAAAGGGTCATGTTTATGAAGCATTTATAGGGCAGTATTTCAGAGGGATTGAGTTTTGGCTCACAGGGCTGTCTTTAAAACTAGAAAGCTTCTTTGCTGAAATAGATTTTGAAGGATGGCCTCTTGTTAAATTTACTAATTTTACATTTGGAGATGATATTTATGTAGATCACTTAGGTAGTTTACTTATATTCTGATTGACACATTAAAGCAATACTTTCTTTCATTTTTAGAGACAGGACTGTGATAAGGCAGAAACACGGCCCCCTAGAAGATATTCACATCCTAATTCCTATAACCTGTAAATGTAACTTTATTTATGAAAAGGGTCTTTGCATTCATGATTTAAATTGTGTGTGCACACGCGCACGTGTGTGTTACTCTGGATTGAAACCATGGCCTTTGTCCTGAGTTACATCCCAAGTCCTTTTTATTTTGAGACAGGGTCTTTATGTTGCTAAATTCCCTGGGCTGGGCTTGGACTGTGGTCCTCCTGCCTCAGGCTCCCAGAGTGCTAGGATTGTAAGTGTGTCACCACACCCATTGTAAATTAAAGATTTTCAGATGAGGACATTATTTGAATTATTTTAGGACCTAAATACCACCACTAATGTCCTTATGAGAGGCAGAGCAGAGAAACACTGGAGCAGAGAGAGAGAGAGGAGGTGATGGGAAGAGGGTAGAGACTGGCCACAAGCCATGGAACTCTGGCAGCAGTCAGAAGCTGGAGGAAGCCAGGAACAGATTCTCCCTTCAAGCCAGTGGTGGAAGCTTGGCTGTGCCAGTACCTTGATTTTGGTCCTATGATACACAATGTGGCCATTTTGTCTCCAGAATTATGAGATCAAATTTCCCTGAAGTTTGTGGCAATCTGTTACAGCAGTCTCAGGGTTTGAATACATGAATCTTCTGTGGAAGGGGGTGCAACCAAGATACTTAGTGGGTGTGGGGTGGTGCCCTAGATGGTGATGCTGCACATCTTTGAGGAGGTCTCCTGGGTGACGCTGCTGTCACTGTCAGAGGGCTGCACAGAGGAGCAAGTGGAGCAAGGAACCGTGGAGCAGGGGTAGGAGTGGGAGTGCTTTCTGAGGAGAGAAGTCAGGCAGTTTTATGAAAGTTTTGAAGCCCATTCTTATCATTTCTAACTCCTCCAATCATTGTCACTGACAAAGGGCCCATCGAATTCAGGCAGCTTCCCAGATAACCAAGATAAAAATTAATTAGATGGCAGCCTTGTTTCCCACCATGGCAGTGAAGACCTGGCTAAAAATGGTGTGAGGCCATTTTAAAGTAACAAAGGGATAATTGCTTCAAAGCCACTTCTGTAACGTGCCATCATTTCCTGAGTGTCAGAGCAAACCCCTGTACCTATTGAGAACAAGTGTGGGTGCAGCAGGTTCACTTAATTTTAAAAATCATAAAATCTGAACATTAAAAAGAAACCCACCCCATGGCTAATTCTCTGCTAAGTGTTGAAGAGTCCTAGTAGTCTGGGACTGATTTGAAACAAAGTGGAGTTTAGCATCAACCTTGGGTGGTTTTTAACTTGATGTCTGTCTTCCACTTGAGGTATTGCAGTGTGGAACAGAAAAAGAGGAAAAATTTCTTGAACTTCCTTAAATGTAGACACCTTTGATATTGCATAAGGTTTGGGTAAAGAGATAAAGAACAATTGTAACTTGTGGGTGGTGCTGAAAAGTTATACAGCTTTCTTTAATGAAGTTTCTCTTGTCCAGAGATGACGCTGTTTTGGAAATGTGATTTTAGGCTCTCAAATCTCCTATTATCCCCTATTTTATCTTTTTGTGGCAACATATATGTAATTTAGTATTTACCGCTTTAATTGGCATTAGATATGTTTGCAACCATTGCCACTATCCATTTCTTGGATTTTTTCATCATCACAGGTAGAACCTCTGTACTCATTAAATAACTCTACGCTCTGTCTTCCTTCAAGTGCCTATTGACCATGACTCTACTTCTTGTCCTGGAATTTGTCTATTCTAGGTACTTCATGTAAGCAGATTCATGCTGTATTTTTCTTTTGTATCTGGTTTATTTTACTTAGCATAATGTTTTCAAGGTTCATCTATGTTGGAGTGTGTGTCAAAACTCCATTCCTCTTAATGTCTGAATATTCTGTTGTGTGTAAATAACACATTTTGTTTGTCCATGTATCTCTTGATGGATATTTGGTTTCTTCCACCTTTTGGCTACTGCGACTAAGTATTTTATCTTTAACATTAAAATTCAATGATGAAAAATGATTTTTGAGAATTCCAAGTTTTCCTTTTCAAGATAATGGAAGATTCATCTATGAAAGCATGGCTGGGACCACTGCAGGAGGACAAAGCAACATCTTCATCTTTATTTGCATTATATTTGAAGTCTTATTGTGTGGGCTTTGCCAGCAACAGAAACCAGGATCGGATATCTGGAGGTGGAGAAGGTGAATGGTTATGGGCAAAACTTCCCTTAGGTCTGATTCCTGAGCTGCAGCCTGGCCTGCCTGTCGTGCAATACCCCTCTCCTAAGAGGTGGGCTAAGTGGATGTGCCTGCTTATAGTATCTACCTCTTCCAGATCTCTTTGTGGTATCTGAGATCCCAAATTCTTGCCCTTTTGGCATCCTGAGCCCACTTCCAGGGCCTCTTTGTTGTTGATCTATGCAGCTGGTGTCTGAAAGTCTGGCATCAGGACAGAGGGTGATTAGGAGCAACTAGCTCACTGTTTAGAAGTAAGCATAATGGTCCCTGTGAGACAAGCCCTGATTGAGAAGGGGAGGGGTTTCTGGCCATGCTGTCCACAGTTGAGGTCATTTCAGGTCTTACAGGGGCTCAACTCTTGATGGGCTATTATAGTGGGTGGGTGAGGTTATGCAGAGGTACAGTTGTGAAGTAGATAAAGTATCCTATATCCTTTCTCTTTCTTTCTTCCCAGCACTTCTTCCCACTGACCCTCCCCTGTCACTCCGTGCTTTAGTCAGAGATTAATCACGTTCTCCTCATTTGACAGATGAGAAAATTAGGGACCACAGAGGTGAAGGTCTTGAAAATGCCCTGAGAATTCACTGTCAGAGGCAGTGTTGATAGTGGCTGTTCCTCCATCCCTGCCCACCGTCTTTGCATGCAACTTAACACTCAGGCCTCCGTGATGTAGTGATTTAAAGACTTACTGTGAGATTGGAGACATGACCCCCCTCTCTTGGAATGAAGAGTGAAGAGACTTGGGACCCAAATGACTTGGTTCAGAGCTCACTGTTGGAATTTTGGAACTGGCTGACTATTGTGGACCATAGTCTTCTTATAGTATTAAATTTGGCTGTCCTATGTGCTGTGCCCACAATATGCTCATACATCTATTTGAGAAGGGACAGTGCGAAAGCACATGAAACACCATATCCATGCAGGATGTGAAGAGAATGTGTGTGGTGACGGTGGGTCCTTGGAGACACTGTGTACCCATTGTTCGGGAATGGAGAGAGGGAGGAAGAGTCTGACTTGCTTTGATGTGTACTCAACTCCCTTCCACCCACACTTCTGTTTTTAATCCTTCTTATGTCACTTTCATGGGAATCATTGAAGGGGTTTGGGTGGGAAGTACCTAGGCTGTATGGGAGCTAAAAGAGCCTGTCCTACAAGGTCTGGCTGAATGAGGGCAAGCTGACATACAGGCTGACTACTGTATCTTGATGGCTCAATCTATGGCTTGTGGGCTGGAGGCAACAGACTGAGTGACTGTTAGTGGCATTTCAGTTGCCACCAGAGCCAAAGGCATCATGACAAAGTGGGACAGTGTTGTATGTAATGGCCTTCGGCAGCACTCTTAGGATCCTTGCCCTTTCTCTACCCTCTTCTATTTTCCTTTCCCCAGCCCAACCCTTACTTCATGCCACCTAGTTGCTGTGTTCTAAATGTCCAAAGTTCCTCCTTGCCATCTGCTTTCCTCCTGGAAAGGTTTTTGAAATAACCTTGCTTCTCTGCATTATAATCATAGCACTGAAACTGCAGACTCTGAAGGTACTGATCTGATTTAAACAATTTATACAAAGGTGAGAATAGATCAGTTTAACTCAGGAGTTATTTGCATTTTTAATAAGAAATTCTTAGCTGGGTGATGTAGTGCACGCCTGTAATCCCAGCACTTGGGAGGCTGAGGCAGGAGGATAGCTGTGAGTTTGAGTCCAGGCTGGGCTACATAGTGAGCCTGAACTACAGAGCAAGACTCTGTCTCAAAAAGAAGAAGAAGAGGAAGAGGAAGAGGAAGAAGAAGAAAAGAAAGAAAGAAAGAAAGAAAGAAAGAAAGAAAGAAAGAAAGAAAGGAAAGAAAGAAAGAGAGAAAGAAATTGTTCATACAAGTGAATCTCTCTTATTGGTATATTAACATGGGAAAAAAGTTTTTGAACAGGGAACTTTCTCTTCTTTTCTTGTTCCTATCTTTATCTAGCTTAGAGAGCAGGAGTGGGCATTTGGTGGGAAGTTTCCCTCATTCCTTATCAGGCACTGGGCATGTGTCATGTGTCATCCCATTTCATCTTCATGTGGCCCTATGAAAGTATTAGTAGGTACATTTTACTAATGAGGAAACTGAGGCTTAGAGAGGTCTGGAAATTTGTTCAAATCACACTGTTTAAGAAGTAGTGCTGATCGGGCTTGCTTTGCCCCACATTTTCAGGTGTAGCACAATTCCATGTCAAGGATGAGGATTTGAAATTAGTTCTGAATTTTCATCTGCCTGGTGGTAAAAAAAGGGGTGAGAGATAGGGCTGGAAGTGAGACTGGAGGCGGGCTGTGGGGGCATCTGTATACTGGGTTCAGCAAGGACATTTGGCTGTGTTGTGTGGATACGTGGTATCTGGGGCCATCTTTCCTGCTGAGGTCTAGACTGAAGCCCTGCATGCAGCAGGAGCAATTTTACCTCTTTGTCTTCATTCTTTTTACTGTGGGACCCAGAGCTGGGTTTTATGTGATAGGCCACATAGCTGCTTGGGGAAGAGGTTAGGAAGTACGATTAGAGAGATGAGGAGGATGCACTTATAGGCAACAAGGATAGAAAATAATAATAATAATAATAATAATAATAATAATAATAATAATTAATAGAGCTTCCTGGAGCTCTGGTTAGAGTGTAACAGTGAAACAAACCTCCTTTTAGCCATTTGACACTGATATCTTCCAATTATGTCTCTCAGGGAAAAGAAAACTTGGAAGTGGAATCAAAGGATGAACAATTAATGGATTTTCATGTGCGTTAGGGCTTTAGGCTATCACCGGTTATTAAGCCCCTAAAGGCCAAGGAAGGAAAATTGAAAAATTAAAATGACTTCATAATCCAAGAAATAGTGGCTGCTCAGTCACTTTTTTTTAGTGGACATTTAATTGTGAAATGAGGCTTTCCCTCCCGAATGTCTTGGTGAGCAAGGACTTGCATGGGGACAGTTGGGTGGGCCTGTGTACCATGAGAACTGCCCTGGGCCCCACGTCTGCAGCTGACCTCTGGTGCACGCCAGCTCTCTTGCTTTGTTCTGGGCTAATGAATAAGTCGCTTCTGTATCACATAAAATCGCCTCCTAATCATCTCTACTTTATCATCTGTTTCATAGCAGCATTGAACAAGCTGAAGTTCCCTAGGCAATCAGGTCTCTCATTTGGTTTCTTGCCTTCTTACCTTGTATCTTGGTTGTTCTCATTTTCTTCACTTTCAGACACTACCTCTCCTCTCACCTCTTGTGGCTTGTACTATATAATACTGGCTGCCAACCATATACCTCCTATGTGTCGGGTGCTTTTTTTATAGACTCTCTAGTCCTCATGATACCTCTATATGATGATGTTTTCTTTGTTTTACAGTTGAGGAAAATTGAAGCTTAGAGGAAAAATTGACTTGTTCTTTGACTTCCCTCTTTCCCCTCAAATTAAAACCAATATTCCATTTACCAGCAGGGGAGTCAGCCCTTATCACAGCTGGCACAGGGGTAGGGTGCTTCTTAGCCTCTTATTGAGAAGGCTTATCTTTTCAAATGTTGGTGTTTGGTTGGAGATTTGTGGCTGGGAAACTTAGAAAAAGAAATAGAATTAATGAAAGTAAAAAGACCTTTTCATGACAAAGCTGGTCTTCTTGTCTCTGCAGTGGTTATTGTACTTACATGTCTTCCTTGATAATTTATTTCCATTTAGAGAAATGTCTAAGAAAGACAACTAACATGTATTATACAAAATGGTGTGTTTACTTAATTCTCACTGTGGCTCTGTGAGAGAGACCTGTTATGTATGGTGCTCATGTGAGTTACAGAGGGGTAAAACAACTTGACCAAGCTCAGCCATTGTAGACTCTAGGATGCCAGTCAGACCTGCAGAATACCAATTCCTTCCTACTAGGGCATGCAGGGTGACAGGGGCCAAGGAAGGAGCCTGCCTGAGAGCGGAGCAAGAGCGGTAGGTGTTTCGGTATAAAAAAGAAGAAAATTAAGAGATTGGACTCTTACACTAACATAGTGATTTTTAACCTGAGGTCTGTACATGCTAAGCTGTAGATAGAATTCAGGGTCATCTGTGAGCTTGGATAAGAGCCAAGTTCCTCTTTATGTTTTCTGACTGAACCCTAATATTTCCTTCAATTATGAATTGAGTAAATCAACAGCACCTGAGACTTTGCTATCCATAAGAGTTACAAATGTTTTCATATCACTTTATAGTTTGACAGATATCTCAAGGTATCTTGTAGCCTTACCACTATTGAAAAATTAGGGAAGCTATTAGACTCAATGTTAAATCCTTCAGTGCTTTAATAGAAGGTTTATTTTGTCGTACCACAATTTTAAGAAAAAATTGCCAAGTAATTAATCACTTTTCTTCATATTTCTGTGAATTTTATTTTATATGTTAGGAAACGTTATTTTGAGAAGGGTAAATACCATAGACCACTAACGAAGTTCATAGACCAAGAAAAATTAAAACCTGTACAAGAACAGCTAGGGCCCAAGATGATTCATATTCTCCAGGGAAACTTAGCAGAGTATGTTTGTGTCCTCTAGAAAGGCAGGGGCAAAGAAGGGAAGGAATGGCATCGAACGCATGCATGCATAGTTCATTCACAAATAATTACTGAAGGTCACTATATAGCAGGCACTAGGTTAGACCTTGGCCCTAATGGAGAGTGACAGCTCTTACATAGCAGATAGACAATATATAATACACATTGGCGACCTGAGCACTGAGAAGGTGTCTCTTGGGGAAGGAGTGGAATTTGTAGGCAGACAGAATGAAACAGCAAGCACAGGAGAGAACTTTCCTGAGATAAGAAAGACAGAGAGGCTTTTGGGAGTTTCAGAGTGCTAGGGTGATGCTGTCCAATATGGCAGCCATGGCCACCTGTGCCTGTTGAGCACATGAAATGTGGCTACCTCAACTGAGGTGTGCTGTGAAGGTAAAGTATACATCAGATTTGAGAAAACTTACTAGGAAAATTTAGATCTCATTTGGTGACTTTGAAATATGGGTTATGTATTGGTAATATTTTGGATATAGTGTGCTAAATAAAATTTATTAAAAATTCTGGCTACTTTTTAAAATGTGGTTAGTCTGGGATAGGGGAAAGGAGAAAAGGAAGAAGGGAAAAGATTATATGTATATAGGTATACATATATGTGTGTATGTATATGTATACAGGATAGATAGCTATACTACTAAACTCTGCAAGTTCATCAAAAAGAACAGTTTGCACTCTCATTGTTTGATAATTTGATCAGTTTTTTCATGCCTAAATCTTGTAGACTGAACAACTACTTCTAAGGTAACAATATGCAATAAATTAACTAGTGTTAATTTCCTACTATTTTTTGAAATTCTGTATTATTTCTATCTTTTCTCTTGTTTTTGTTTTTAAAATAAAAAAATCATATGTGATTAGTAGAAGATTTAAAATTATGTAGATAGCTAGCTGTGTATTTCTGTTGGACAGCACTGGGCTAGAAAGTAGGAGAAGTATATGAACATCTTTGCAGTGATTTCTATGAGTTTGTAGAATGTGAATAGAGATTGGGATTTCTATGTTTTCTACCCAACCAATAATTTAAAAAAATTTATTTTATTGTATTTTAAAGAGGGTAAAACAGAATAAAACCAACCAAAACAAACCAGTCCAAGTGATACAGGACTTCAAAACATTACAGAATTAACAATATTTATCATAATGCTTTTTGATGTCTTCAAAATAGCTGCAGATAACTTCGGACATAGTAAAAATCAAACAGAACAGAATGGAATAGAAACAATAAAAACAAGACAATGAATGCAATTAAGGACTTCAAAACAAGCGAATAGTAAATCCAAAATTACTACCATAATATATCTTGTTATCTTTAAAATAGCTGCTCCTGCGATCGGATTTAACATAAACAAACAAAAGAGAGTAAAACCCAACCCAACAAAACAATAGAAACGATATAGGACTTCAAAACAAGACCATAGAGAATCAACAGTAGCTACAACCCTCAGTGGGAGATCCCCCCTAGATGCCACACTGCGCACCGCTATCTTCTGAACAGATGATCAGACCACGGGCTCTAGACCTGCAAGGTCAGTGAAACACCAAAGCACCACAGGCATCCAATTGCATTTCACCTCGATAGCTATCATCACAGCCTGAGTTTCTCCGGATAAGGCGGTCACTTGTGGGAGGTGTGGTGGGGTGGGGAGGGGATTAGTACTTCTTGTTTGCCACCCTGCGTGCCTGAAGGGGCTGGGGTCTGGCTGTTCCCAGTCCGGTGGTGGCCTGTGCATGGTGCTGGTTCCCAGACTGGGCTTTCTTCCCAGTGTGGCCTTATTCTCTCTACCCTTAGTCCACGAATGGCGCTGACTCAAGCAATATTTTTTGAACATAAATATTGGGTGCCAATGATATATTGATGAACAAGATAGAACCCTTGTTGCTATAGATTGAATGTTTGTATCCCACGTGACTCATATTCACAATCTAACCTCCAGTGTGATGGTGTTAGGAGGTGTGACCTTTGAGATGGCTTAAAAAGGAACCCTAAAGAGCTTCTTCAGACTTTCCCTCACATGAGCATGCTTTGGGAGTCAGCCAGTGTCTTGATCTTGGGCCTCCCAAGATTTAGAACTGTGAGAAATAAATTTCTGTTGCTTATAATTCTCCTAGTCTGTGATATTCTGCGACTACAGCCTGAAACAGCCTGATATTCTGTCACAGCACTGTTTCTCTTACAGAAGTGTGTGTATGTGTGTATGTGAGAGAGAGAGAGAGAGAGAGAGAGAGGGAGAGAGACAGAAGCATGGAAAGTTGGAAAGAGAGAGAGAGGAAATAGGCAAGAAAAACAAATTACATGAGATAATTAGAAGTTGCATTATGTGATAGAGAAAGACAGGGTAGGTAGAAGAACTTGCTTGAAATGAGGCTGCTAGGAAGGCCTCTGAGATGGTTTCATTACATTTGAGGAGCCCCCTGTGGGAAGAATATAAAAATCTCTGCTCACAGGCTCTTATTCTTGCTTCCTCTCTTCCTACTGAGTTTAGCCTTAAAAGTGTGCTTCACCTTGCAGTGTTAAGGTTGTTCTAATTAGTTTTATTTTCTTGTCTCTTTACAAAAGGATGTGGCAGTTTCTCAAGTTCTCTGGGAGGGAGGCAGAGACTGCAAGCTTGAGTGCACTGATGATCCCCTGAAGATGGTGCTGCAAATGGTTTGGGGCTTTTATGCGGGAATTCCCTCAGCAGTTGGTCCTCAGTACTATTCAGCTCCCTTGGCGTTTACTGAACTGCTTGCGTAAATGGGATACTTAAAAAGGTGCCACCCCAGAAGGTGAGTTTGAAGATCTTGACGTGTAAATGGTGTTTCTTTTTTTGTAAGACAGTTCTAAAAGGCTTGGAAGTTTACTCTTCAGAGTTGTGCTGTTATGCTGTTCTAAATGTCATCTTTTGCTTCAGTTTTTAAGTACTAATTATAATATAAACAATGGCATAGCATTAGGTAATTACCATGTGCCTATTACTCAGCTAAAACACTTTGCATACATTATCTCATTTAATTCTTAGAGCAGGAGGAAGCTGTGCAGTTTGGTGGTGGGTCATTCTCAGATGCCTGAATCTAGCTCTGTCATCACTAGCTGTTCGACCTTGGGCAAGTTACTCAACTTTTGCCCCTCATTTGTGAAATGAACATAATATTAGGTCTGACTCAGTCCATCCAACAGATTTGTAGGAAGGAGGAAATGAGTTAATGTACATAGTGTATTGTATTGTATGTAATATATGCTTTTGGAGTTGTGCCTGGTCTGTAGTAAGTTGTGTGTGATGCTTAGCCATTAGTGACAAGGTGATGAGACTGCCGGCCCCACTGAACACATGTGAAAACAGAAGTTTGAATTAAGTCATTTGCCTAAGGTCATATACCAAGGAAGTGACAGTCTCCCATTGCTGCACTAAGGTACTGAGAATGTTGTTGGTTGGGCCACATGCCCCAGGTATGGAAAGATTTGAGAAATAAGCCATTTGGATATGTTTTTGGCTATGGGGCTCCATAGGACCATATGCTATAGAGGGTTGGAGAAATTTAATTTTTGGCAATCCTACTCCTAATTGTAAAGTAGACCTTTTTCTGCTAATAGCATCTCTCCAGACCCCATCACTTACTAGGAGATGAAAGCATTGGCAGAATAACTGGAGGCTTACCAGAGAGATTAGTTGTTTTTGCCTTGGAATTTATTTCTTAAACGTTGGGGAAAGAAAAAGCCCATCTGTTATGTAACTTCTTGGAAATTTATTGCCTGGAGATTAGGAATACAGTTTTGGAGTCAGAAACGTCTGGGTTTACATCAATGGTACCTTCTCATGGAGTGATCTTGGGAGAGTCCTTCACATTTCTGAAACTTGGCTTCTTTGTCTATAAGATATGATGATCATCATACCTACATCAGAGTTGTTTTGAGGATTTAGTAAGGTTATGCATAACAATAATAATGACAAAAAGATAAGTAATTCAAACTGAGGGCTGTACCAACAAGTGTTTATAATGATTATTCCGATATTACAAAAAAGAAATATGCATAGGGCTTATTACTTTTTATTGGTTTGATAAATAGAAGCTGTTACATAGTGGTTCCTGCTCATTCAAGACCCCCAGTGAATCCTTGAAACTACGTAGTACTAGATTCTGTATACATTCCTTTCTCCTATACATGCATACATAAATTTAGTCACTTTTCCATCGTAACTAGTCACTTACCATGTCCTATTGCTATGACTCTAGTATTTTGAGATGGGACAGCAAAGCTAGAATCTTTCTCCTTCACAGTTTCATAGATAGATTTGTACTTACTATAGATTTTACAATCTTAGCACATAATTCTTATGTTTTCCTTATTAAGTTGAGAGCTTTTATCTCTTCATGTAAAGGGAATACATTATGGTGTCTCTTTGGCATCAAACAGCATTATTGCATTGCATTTCAGGGTTAATATTAAATAAAATACAAGTTACTTGGACACAAGCAATGCAAGGTTGTGGCCTAATAACCAAGATGGCGGCTGTTAAGTAAGTAGTGGGAGGATAGTGTATACAGTGTAGATGTACTGAATAAAGGGATATTCATGTCCTGAGTGACACTAAATGGGCTAGCATGAGATTTCAACACTCTACTCAGAGTTGCACACCATGTAACACTTATGAATTGTTTATTTCTGGAATTTTTAATTTAATATTTTCAGACTGCAGTTGACCACTGGGTAACTGAAAACATGGAAAGTGAGACTGGATTAAGGGGATTACCATAATTCAATTAGCCATTGACCTGTGAGTTTTTGCATCAGTAAGACATTTTCTACCATTGTAAAGCCCAGGTTAGATCATTGTCCAGTTGAGCACATAGGATGATCTGTTATGACCCTCAAGACTCTGTTTTTGGCATCTTTCACTTGAGCTAAAGATCAAGTTACTGCTTTTGGATTCATATTGGCTTTTACAATCCCTTAAAATGAATTAATGTTACCATTTAGGAAACAATGGAGCTCAGAACTTTATTCTGCTCTTTAGCCTTGTTTATCCAATCATCTATTTATTTGATTTCTCTACTAGGATGCTTTACAAACTTGGCCTAAATAAAATTTACCACATGTTTCATCAAATCACTGTATTCTTCCAGTGTCTGATCCCTGTAAATAACAAAATCTACCATGTTGCACTGAGAAAAAATGTCATCTTCTTTGTCCCCTTTATTTTCTTTAGCTACCATGGCCTGTCAGTCACCAAGTCCTGTGTATTTCTTCTCTTCATCTCATTGTTGTGGTCTTGGTCCAGGCTTCTCTTGCTCCTGGGTCATCGCCTCAGTCTCCTAACTTACTGCTGACCCTGCTGTCGCCCTCTTCTCATCCATTCTTTCTTTTAGGTTGATGATCTTTTAATGAATCCCCCCTGTTTAAACTCCTATGGAGGCTTCCCACTGCCCATAGGATAACACTGTAAGTCTTTGTCATAAACAGCACGTACCTGCATGATCCAGCTCTGTTTGTCCTGCCTGCTGCATGTGCTCCTTTGGGATCTAACCTCTCAGGTTCTCTCTCTTTCTGGGACTTGTTGCATACTGCTCCCTCTACTTCAGGTAGTCTACCCCACACCTTTTCCCTGATTCTCCCTTTCCCAGATACTTTAGGTCTTGGGGCAACGGGAAGTATTCCCCAAACATACCTGCACCCTATCAATGTCGAATACCTGTGTTATACTCCCACAGGTTTGTACAACATTCACTGCATTTGTAAGTATTTGCTTACTGTTGAGGCTTGTATCTAAACATCCTCCCAAAGCCTCATGCAGTCATGGGTGGGGGGAGCTTTTCAGAGGTGGCTGAATCTAGAGAGTATGTGTATAATTACTAAATTGTGTATAATTACTAAATCAGTCTACTTATTGGTTTCACATAGTTCTGGTTAGGGTTAAAGGATGTAAATGCTACGCCTGTCCTAGGGTGGGTATTCTGTATACAATAAATGAGACAGGAAAAGGGCTAATGTGCTCTTGCCTGCCTGCTTCTTGCGGACTATTTCTTCTCTGTGATGCCCCTCTGCCATGCCACCTTGGCTTGCAGCCAGTTGACTGTGGACTGAAACTTCTACAAACTGGAGCCATATAAACCTTTCTCCCTTTACCTTTGGGTGTCCAATGAGAAAAGTAACTAAGACACTTACTATTTATCTTCTTTGCTGCAGCATAAGGTCCATGAAGATTTTAAATATTTATTTAAACTAGAAGGGCCTGTCATCTTGTACCTAGTGCAGTTATCTCAATTTATTTATTAGGAAAATGGAGTCCATGGAGTGGGGTCTTCAGTTTTTTGTGAATATAAGTGAAATATGACCAGACAATTTAACTACTCCCCTAAATTTCTTGTCTTATCTCCAACAGCATTATGCAAAAGGACAACTTGTTTAGCTATTTAGACCTTTTTCCCTTTGTCCATTTTCTCATTTATTATAAGCCTATTGAGTGTCCCAACATGACCAGAATTATTCTGGGTACCAAAGATACAGGTATGAATAAGAGGGACAGAGCTCCTGTGCAGCAGCATCTTAGGGAGGTGACACAGTCTGTTAGTTTATATACAAACAAATAATATAATCCAAGTACAAGTAAGTGCTGCAAAGACTCTAAAATAGTCTACCTGGATAGATCATGGATCTGCTTTAACTAAGGATGTCTGAGAAGTTCGCTTAGAGGAGGTGGCATTTGAGTGGGACCTGACTGATTTAATAAATACATGTTGAGTAACTACTATATGCCAGGTACTGTGGTAGGTGCTGAGCATACAACAGTGAACAAAATAAGCAAGAATAATGTGTAAGATATATGACATATATTCAAAAATGCAATGAGTGTTTAGATTTAAAGATTCATTACAGTAAAAGACACAATTAATCTCAAATATTCCCTTTCTTTTGAATATTCCATCATTCTTGCCACCCTCTGAAGTAGTTATGGATGTTCTTTTTCTTTTTTTTTCTTTTTTCTTTTATTTTAAAGAGGATAAAATAGAATGAAACCAATCAAAACCAACCAGTCTAAGTGATACAGGACTTCAAAACATTACAGAATCAACAATAGTTATCATAATGCTTTTCAATGTCTTCAAAATAGCTGCAGATAACTTCAGACATAGTAAAAATCAAACAGAACAGAATAGAATAGAAACAATAAAAACAAGACAATGAATGCAATTAAGGACTTCAAAGCAAGCCAATAGTAAATCCAAAATTACTACCATATTATATCTTGGTATCTTTGAAATAGTGGCTCCTGCCATCAGATTTAACATAATCAAACAAACAAAAGAGAGTAAAACCCAACCCAACAAAACAATGGAAATGATATAGGACTTCAAAACAAGACCATAGGAAATCAACAATGGCTACCACCCTCAGAAGGAGACCCCCCCAGATGCCACACTGTGATACTGCTGTCCTCCGAACAGATGATCAGACCAAGGGCACTAGACCTGCAAGGTCAGTGAAACCCCAAAGCACCACAGGCATCCAATTGCATTTCACCTCCATAGCTATCATCCCAGACTGTTTCTCGGGATAAGCCAGTCCCTTATGGCAGTGTGTGTGTGTGTGTGTGTGTGTGTGTGTGTCAGGGGTATTAGTACTTCCTATTTGACAGCTCACGCGCTGGAAGGGGCTGGGATCTGGCCGTTACCAGTCCTGCCACGGCCTGCGCATGGTGCCAGTTCTCAGACTGGGCTTGCTTGCTGGTGTGGCCTTATTCTCTCTCCCCCAGTCCATGAATGGCGCTGACTCATGGGGAGACTGGAAGTCCTTTTTTGTGAGTGTCCTTAGTTGTGCTGTTGTGGTTGCCTCAAAGCCTGGATCAATTTAAAACATTTACTTTTCATGGTCACTTTGACTTTGTGGAAAATCCAGAAGTTGCATGGTGCCAGGTCTGCTGCATAAGATGGATGAGGACACACTGTAAAATATTTTAACAACCTGCTTTTCCACTGGAATGCACTTGGCAACAATGTTCACCATATGTTTGATC
>RJWT010027578.1:0-15462 GCA_004365215.1 Cuniculus paca
ATCTCACCCGCTTTGTCAAATGGCCCCACTACATCCGGCTGCAAGGACAGAGGGCTGTCCTGTATAAGCGGCTGAAGGTGGCCCCTGCGATTAACCAGTTCACCCAGGCCTTGAACCACCAAACAGCTACCCAGTTGCTTAAGCTCACCCACAAATATAGACCAGAGACGAAGCAAGAGAAGAAGCAGAGGCTTTTGGCCTTGGCTGAGAAGGCTGCTGGCAAAGGGGATGTCCCCACTAACAGACTCCCCCACCCCGTCCTCAGAGCAGGTGTTAACACTGTCACCACTCTGATAGAGAATAAGGCTCAGCTAGTAGTGATCACACATGATGTGGACTCCATTGAGCTGGCTGTGTTCCTGCCTGCCCTGTGTCGCAAGAAGGGGGTCTTACTGCATCACCAAGGGAAGGCCAGGCTGGGGCGCCTAGTCCATGGGAAGACCTGCACCACTGTTGCCTTCACACAGGTCAACTCAAAGGACAAAGGTGCACTGGCTAAGCTGGTGGAGGCGATCAGGACCAATTACAATGACAGATACAATGAGATTCGCCGTCACTGGGGAGGCAATGTCCTGGGTCCCAAATCTGTGGCTTACATTGCCAAGCTGGAAAAGGCAAAGGCTAAAGAACTTGCCACTAAACTGGGCTAAGCTACTCTTGAGTTTCTGTACATAAAAATAATAAACCTTCCTTAATCCAGGGTAAAAAAAAAATCAAACTCACCAATTCTGGCATGAAAAAAAGGAATGCAAAGATACTAATAGAAGTAGGAAATTAAGCAGAAAAAAGTTATTTTTTAACTACAAATGTTCTTAACTGTTGTTTAGGTTTGAACTGAATAAATGAAATCAGAGTAAAAAATAACAAACAGGACAACAGCATAGTGGTTTCAACCATCTACCTTCCCTGACAGAGGGAAGTCTAACCCACTATCAGAATCTCCTTGAATATCCAGTTTATGGTAAACAGGAAAAAAAACCAGTCATGAATGGTGATGCAGCATCAAATATTTCACTCTGCATTCCCAAATTTTAAAAACTTTTCCTCTTAAAGCTTTCAATTTATACCCTAACATTTCTTATTCGATTATTTTTCCTCTTACATAACTAGGTGAAAACTATGTCTGTGGTTTAGGGCATAGTGGAAGAATAGAAGGAGAACCTAAGCAAAGAAAAACTCCACTCCTTTCTTTCGTTAGAATTAGAATATATTTTCAACAGCCCTGGGCAGAGGAGAGAAAAATTCCATTCTGCCCCTCTGCTCTTCCAAATTCCTATAAGCCAAGTGGTTCAACAGCAGTTGAATGGCACACATAATGACATCATTGATTGGGACCATAATAGAAGGGAGTGAGAAGAGTGGGTGGAGGCGGGAGTGGGAAAAGAGGGAGGTGAAGATGTATTTGTGTTACAGACAAAAGACAACTTCTGTTCCTCAGCAAGGACAAATGAAGAACCAGATGACAGGATAAACTGAGGTCAGAGAGTTTCCCCTATTGTTTGCTCTTTAAACAGCTCCTCTTCACTCCCTTAAGGTTTGTTCCATTGGGCTGGTAGAGGAAAAGTAGTGTATATTTTTATCTTGAGGAGGAGAAAGAGAAGGAAAAAAATTATACATTGTGTGTACCTCCTTGAAAATACTAAATACTTATTTTCAAAGTATTGTGAATTAAGAAGAAATTTAAAGGAAAGGTTTAATTTTTGTTGAGCTTTAAAATGTTCTGAGAAACACTACTCAAGAAATCCTGAAGACCATGAGGTCTGATCTTCGATCTTCCTAAAATTCATCATCTATGACACCTACTCTCAACTGTTACCTGTCTACCATATACAGATGTTTCCCATCTTATATGGGGTTATATTCTTCAGAAGCCCATCATAAATTGAAAACATTTTAAATAAAAACTGCATTTAATATATCTAAC
The DNA here is from genome assembly GCA_004365215.1 of Cuniculus paca. Classification (NCBI taxonomy): domain Eukaryota; kingdom Metazoa; phylum Chordata; class Mammalia; order Rodentia; family Cuniculidae; genus Cuniculus; species Cuniculus paca. Next base: position 1,925 of record RJWT010027578.1, read on the forward strand.
CTATTGAATATCATCACTTTTTACCCTGGTGATCACATGGAGGAATGGGAGCTACAACTTGCTACTAATGACAAGAGTATCCTACTACATAATGCTAGTTCAGGAAAAGACCAAATTTCAAAATTTGAAGTACTGCTTTTATTGATGGTATGTTGCTTTTGCACTGTCATCAGGTCAAAAATTGTTTGTCTGAACCATTTTAAGCTGAGGATGTTCTGTATAAAAACAATTCTTACCTCTTTTTGCTTGTTAATCCAAGTTACAAGAACACAGTTTCTCAAGTGCAAGAAGCATTTTTGGGAAAACTGACAATAAGGAATGAAGGGGGAGTACTCCCTAAAGTCCTTATCAGACACAACTAATAGGGCCCACAGTGACATTTTCCTCCCACCTACAATTCTATTATCTGCATTTTTCTTGGTTCCATGGGGCTCCACGAGAAAGGACAATGAAGTATTAAGTTCTGTACTTGGCCAAGGCACTCCTGCTTGAGTATTTTTGGAAAGAACCCAAACCTACTTCACAGGCTACTTTCCAATTTATTCTGGGACCTAATTCTTTTTTCTTTTTCTTTTTTTCTTTCTTTTCTTTTTTAAGAGTAGGAAAATTTATTTACTGGGGACTAGGAGTGGGTAATAGGATATCTCCAGAGGGACAGGAGGGGTCCCAGATAGGTTGCCATGGGACCTAATTCTTCTACCACTATCCTCTTTAAAAATATTCTACCAAACTCCTCACCATAGCTTAAGCTATAGTTCCTTTGGCTCTTAAATTCCATGCTGGAAATGTTCTCCTATGCAAGATCCCAGTTCTCTTTTGAACAGGTTTGTACATGCATACCCAACTAAAAGGTCGTCATTGTGTATCATCTGAGAAGGTTAGTGATTCACCTGGAAATCCACAGTATGAACGTAATTCCTTTTTCCACATTTTAACGACTAACCTCTACACCAAATTTGGCAATGAAGGAGAGGAAAAACCAAAACTGTTTCTTCATTTATTTCAAATGATAAATGAAAATCAATATAAAAGCAAATAGACGAGGCCTTCTAAAGGGGCATAAATTGAAACCATCCTCCCATCAGCCACAATGAAATTTGTATGGTGGGAGAGACATGTGCTTTCCTGTGCTTGGAAGTGACTTTATCCCAGCTTTTTGGGGGGATCACAATACATAACATAAGCTATTCATAAACAAGGCAGACTCTCAATCTGAAAGAGTTCATCTCCACCCAATTTAAGAAGTGAAAATGGCCAGGCGTGGTGGTTCACGCCTGTAATCCCAGCACTCGGGAGGCTGAGACAGGCGGATCATTGTGAGTTCGAGACCAGCCTGGGCTACAAAGTGAGCTCAAGGCCAGCCTGAACGGCATAGTGAGACCCTGTCTCAAAACCAGGGCTGGGGATCTAGCTCAGTGGTCTAAGCACCTGCCTGGCAAGCGCAAGGTCCTGAGTTCAATTGCCGGTGCCGCAAAAAAAAAAAAAAAAAAAGAAGTGAAAATGTAATAAAAAGGCTTATAAAAAGTATTGCTGCTGCTGGGTCTGGTGGCACAGACCTGTAATGCCAGCACTCGGGAGGCTGAGGCAGGAGGATGCTGCAAGTTCGAGACTAGCCTGGGCTACAAAGTGAGCTCAAGGCCAGTTTGAACGGCATAACAAGACCCTGTCTCAAAAAGACAAGAGCCAGGGATTTAGCTCAGTGGCCTAACCAACCTGCCTGGCAAGCGCGAGGTACGAGTTCGATCCCTGGTACCACAAAAAAAAAAAAATTATCGCTGCAGCTATTCAAGCTATAACTTCGACAAGAAACAGCTGGTCAGTGGACAGTTTATTCTCAACCTTTTTATATTCTAATAGTTTACTACACAGACCACAATTGTCAATAATCAGGGAAGAAAGCAGGCAAAAATCACAAACCAGAGAAAAGTAGCCTTTCCAGGGCATATAGGCCTTAAGATAACTTATTAAGACAGTTACTTACATGAAAGCACTGCAAGTATAGGGAAAACCTATATTATTTCTTTACTAGTACTCTAGTAAAGAAAAAAGGGAAGCCTGTAATCCTAGCATTCGAGAGGCTGAAGCAGGAGGACTGTCATGAGTTAAAGACCAGCCTGAGTTACAAAGTGAGCTCAAGGCCAGCCTGAACTGCCTAGTGAGACCCTGTCTCAAAACAGGCAAAAAAAAAAAAAAAAGAACATACTAAGGTCAACAAAATACAAGATGCTTATATCTTCTACTACTAATCAAGAATCAGTAGCAAATGCCCTATCCAGAAAAGGCAAACCTTTTAGCGCTTTCAATGATACCGCCTGCTGCAGCACATGTGCCTTAAGTTTGCCACCACTGCCCTATATACTCCTGAGAAGGGAGAAAGGGTATCTATCAGTCACACTACAATGTTGTGTGGAGTGCCTGGGCTAGGTGTTTTTGTTTTTGTTTTTATCCACTCACCTAGATGGATTTCCTATAACTTCCTAAAACATCAAATTTCATCGTTCCAAGTGTGCCAATGTTTGAAAAGAAATAAAATGATGCATTCAAATTAGCTACATCAGTTAACACTACAACTCTACGTCTATATTTCATTTTTACCAAAACTAGTATCTTTTGACCAGCATGTATCAATTTAGGTGGCTTACCATCTTCATTTTCTCTATCCAATTCTTATTCCTTTTTAAAATGTGTTTCCTATCTGTCAGGCCAAGTCCTGTGTTTTACTAAAATAACTGACTCAGACACTAACTTTTCTTGGGAGGCAGGGAAAATTGACAGAGAAGGGAAAAAAAAAAAAAAAAACAAACAACCCCAACCAGTCAAGCAAAAAACTTGGTTGAAAACGAAGCTGGTGATCAATCAGAACCAACCAGGCAGATCTTATTTATCTGGGTTTTGTTTTACTTGAGAGGGTAAGAGGTTTCTTAGCCCATAGTCACCACAAGGCTTACATGAGAAAAGGCATGCCATTCTATCCTCAAATAGTCCAAAGAGTTGGAAGGGACAATTTACAGCCTCTTCTGTAAAAAATGTCTATAAATGCCAGTGCCATTCTTTGCCCTGTCACTTCTCATTATCCTAAACCAACAGGATCCTATTCACTGAGAGCTGAGCTAGAAACATGAACAGATTTTTACTGGGCAGGGTAAAAAGGGAAAGATAACGGCGGGGGAGGGAAGGTGAATATGGGAAACCAGATTTCTTTAAAGTTTCTGAGAAGTGCATAATGTATATAGTATACGAATGGAACTGAAAACTGAGCAGTCATGCAAAATTCAGCCTAGAAAAACAGGAGGTACTCAGTTTCTTCACTTTCATAGTATGTAGAAGCTGTCAATCCAAAATATTAAAAGATGAGCAGATTGTGATATCTTTTTAAAAAAAATTACCAGGCATGATAGTACATGCCTATAATCCTAGCACTTGGGATGCTGAGGGAAGAGGATCGCCATCAGTTTGAGGTCAGCTTGGACTACACAGTGAGCTCAAGGCCAGTCTAAACTACACAACGAGACCATGTCTCAAAACATCAAAATAATAAATAAATAAAATTAAAAATCAGTCATAAATACTATTGATGCTTGGCTCATTTGCTCTCACATACTTGCTCTCTATTTATGTATACTGCCCTAAAGTCAAGCCTAAAGAGAAAAAGAAAAGCAAGCAGGGTCTCAAGTTGGATCAGGCAAACACCAACTCTGTGCTGTGTGTGTGTGTAGATATGAACAAGAGATGAGTTTCTCATTGTTTTGTTCTGAACACTACAATGGAGAAGAGAGATGTCTGTATTACCCTTCATTATTTGCTCCATACCAAACTGAAATTTTTGTCTAGAGAACTATAAAACTGAAAGAAAAGTGGCCAGATTATACAGGCTATACTGGAACCCAGAACTCCATGATTAGGTGGACAGAAATATGCTGATCTAGCTATTTTATACATGTACTCATAATGATGTCACAAGCTTTGGCCAACCAAACATGAGGTAGCAACTTATCTCCAATGATAGACAATTGAGCACAAGACCTGGAACCAGATAACTCTCAATGGAGAAAGTAGCCAGTTGCAATTTCTGGATTTAGGCATAGAACACTGAATTCTAGGGGGAAAGTTATTTGAAAAGAAAAACCACTTTTATCTCTTTCTGTCCAAAAAGAAATCTGTCCTTTCAGATTTACTCTTGAAACTGTTTATGTATGTATGTTATGGCTTGTTTCTAGATGCATCCCCAAAGCCTCATGCTTTTCAGATGTGGTTGGATCTATAGATTATGTGATGCTGAGGTTACGGATGTGCTACTAGGATTGATTCATGCTGCGATGCTAGAATTATGGGTCCAACACCCTCCCTAAGGTGTCACCTCCTTGGGTGTCAGTGCTACCCTCCCTAAGGTGAGGTAGCCTGGATAGCATATAAAGGACAGAAAGAGAGCTGCTGTTATTGTTTGTTGCTTTTGTGTCTGTCCTGAACCGTTTCTCCTCTGTGATGCTCCTCTGCCAAGTTACCCTGCCTTAGAGCCAGCCAACTATAAACTGAAACTTCTACACACTGTGAGCTACAATAAACCTTTCCTCCTTTAACTTCAGGTGCCACGTATTTTGTCTCAGCAACAAGAAAAGTAACTAAGACAGATTTTTGGTACTGGGAGCGGGGCCATTGCTGTGACTGTACCTGACCATGTGCTTCAGGAGTCTTTGGAAATGGCTTGTGGGAAAAGTATGGAGATGCCAGCTGAAAAATCAGCCTGGGATGCCTTAAGCTGTATATGATGGAAGATTCTGGTCACAGCTCAGAAGATCAGAATGCTACAGAAATGCTGCCAGGCTCAGGAGGTTTCTGCTGGAAAGGAGAACTACATTGGCTGTTGGATTCCAGACGATGTATGTTATACTTTGGTAAAAAGTTTGTCTGTATTTTGCTCATGTTTGGGGATTTTACCTGATCCTGAGATTAAGGGCAGAGGACTAACTGATATTGCAGAAGAACTTTCAAGACAGTCGAATAATGAGGCAGTGGTACAGTCTACTGCTGGGGGCTTTTAGCCAGATCTATGCTGAGATGCAAGAACAAAGGCCCCAGCAGAACGATTCAAAACATTTTGAGTTTTCCCAGAAAGGAAGCTCTGGTAAAGCTGTGGCCTGCAAAGACAGAGCAGAGGAGAACTTGGTTGCTGAGAAAGAATAGGACAATGGAAAAGATGGCCTGAGGACATCACAAAAAACACCAGAACTACAGTCTAGCAAGTACAAGGTTGAGAGTCCGATCTCCGGTACCAAAAACAAAAACAAACCAGAACTCCAGCCTCAAGGTTGTAATGGTGAAAGACTCTACTCTAAAAAGAGAACCCCAGAGCACCATGTTCCAGAATAGCAGTGGCCTAGAGAATCGTTCCTCAGAAATTAGTTCAGGGTGCTCAGTGACACGGGCACTTGACTCCCCATAGTCAAGTGAGAAGGAAACCTGGCTATTGCACCAGCTGATGACAGACCTTGCCATCACCCATAAGGTACCTGTTCTAGACACATGCAGAATGTGACAGTTGTGGGGTCAGGAAGGCTTCCATCCTGACTTCAGAAAAAGGCCTGGGAGGCCTGGCAGTGTGCCCTAAAGGGCAGCATGTGAAGCTGTGCATGCAAATCAAAGGTGCAGTGGACAAACCAGAAGTCTGGAGAAGCCAGGAGTGTGGATCATCTGAGGAAAGTTCCAAGGAGTGAGTAAAGGTGACCAAAGAGAAAAACCATGGGAGTTACAACGACCAGAAATGCTAGAGGGGCAGAGTCGCCCAAGCCCTCTGGAGTTCACATCTTGGCACAGACTGTCTCAGATGCTGGACTTAACATTTGCCCTGCTGGATTTGGATTTGCTTTGGTCCTATTCCTATCCTCATATCTGGAATGGAAAATGTTTATGTTGTGCCATTTTATGTTGGAAGTGTTTAACTTTCTTTTCATTTGTACAGGGCTTACAGCTAACAGTTTGCCTTCAATCTCAGAGGAGGCTTTAGATTTGGGCTTTGACAATTCTTAAGAGACTAAATGCCTTATGCATAAAGGAATGCACGTGAGTCTTTTAGGGGCCAGGGACAAAATGCAAAGGCTTATATCTAGATGTCCCCCTCAAAGCCTCATGTGGTCATAGGTGGAGCTTTTCAGAGGTGGCCAGAACTACAGTGTGTTGCTGAGATTCATTCATGGTAGGATGCTACAATTAAGGGCCCCCCACCCTGGGTGTGAGTGATAGCCCTCCCTAAAGGCAGGTAGCCTGGATAGAAGAATATAAGGGACAGAAAGAGGATTACTGTTGTCACTTTCTACTTTTGCTGCCTTCTACCTGTCATGAACTGTTTCTCCTCTATGACTGCCCCTCTGTCATGTCACCCTGCCTTGGAGCCAGTCAACCATGAACTAAAACCTCTACAAATTGTGAGCTACAATAAACGTTTACTACTTTAATTTTGGATGTTGGATATTTCTCTCAGCAACAAGAATAGTAACAAAGACATATATTTTCTCCAAGTATTAAAGAATTTACTGGGCAAATTTACTCCTATCACCTCACAGAAGGTTAAGGCAGGAAGATCACTCAAGAATTTGAGGCCAGTCTCGGAAGTGAGACCTTGTCTTAAAATTAAAAACAAACAAACAAACAAAAAGACAGACAGAAAGAAAGGAAAAAAAAAAAAAAGGAAATAGCTGAGGTGTGTGGGACAGTGGTCAACCCTTGCCTAGCATATAGGAAGACCTATATTCAATCTCCAAGACCACAAAAGAAGGAGAGTGAGGGAGACAGATGTGAAACAGGCACCCAAAGATCCAAGACACCCATCCCCTTCACTATCTAGCACAACACTAAAGACTTTCGGTTTAATAATAATTTTTCCCAGTGAAATTACGTATGGCTTTAGAATCATATACTAAGCTGGGTATGGCAACATGCCACCTGTAATCCCAGCACTAATTCAAGGTCAGCCCAAACTACACAGCAAGACTGTCCACAAAAAAAAAATAAGAATCATATACTGTTTTTAAACTCCACTGCGAAGAAGACTCATTGAAAAAGTCAGAATACCATGGTTCAGAAGAAAGGAACAGAGCTATGCAATCCAAAAGTCTCCTCCTGAAACTGGTACTGGTTTCCATAGATGATTTAGATAGTGTTGCACATCTTGTAAGAGAGTTCATTAGCAGTATGTGTTTAATTATAAAGCAGGCAGTGTTACAGCAAATGGAAGATTTCTTAGATTTTATGAGAATTAAAGGAAGCATGTAGCCAGGTGTGGTGGCTCACGCCTGTAATCCCAGCACTCAGGAGGCTGAGACAGGAGAATCATTGTGAGTTTGAGACCAGCCTGGGCTACAAAGTGAGCTCAAGGCCAGCCTAAATGGCATAGTGAGACCCTGTCTCAAAAAGACAAGGGCTGGGGAATTAGCTCAATGGCCTAAGCGCCTGCCTGGCAAGCACAAGGTCATGAGTTCAACCCCTGGTGCCACAAAAAATAAATAAATAAAATAAAGGAAGCATGTAAGTGGAGTCAGTCACAAAATAAAATTGTTGAAATAAATGCTAAACAATGGCCACATAGCCCTGACCACACCTGATCTCATCTGAAATACATCCAAAACAAAAGAAATTCTCACAGAATGCAGAGGAAAAAGCCAAAGAAATGAAAGTACCAAAAGAGGAGAAAAACAGAAAAGTAGAGGGTCCGGCCACGAGATAGTATCTATACCTAACAGGAATACCTGGAACAGAGGGCAAAGCAAATGAAATAAAAATCCCTATTTCTCTGAAAATAAGACATAACCAGAAAACAATCAGCTTTGAAAACTAAAAATTAAAAAAGCCAGCCCCAGTCTATTCTTACCTTATCTGCCTTGTAGACACTAAACAAGAGAACAGTAATGGCAGACAGGATAACTGGAGCTGGCTTTTTAATTAATTAATTAATTTTTTTGAAGATGAGAGTCTCACTATGTAGTTCAGGCTGATCTTCAACTCACTGTGCAGCCCAGATTGTACTGGACCTTGCAGTGTCCTCCTGCCTTAGCCTCCCAAGTGCTAGGATTACAGGCAAGTGTCATCATGCCCAAAGGTGGGATTGGCATTTTTGATCTCTAGTATTTGAGGCTGATTATTTTCCAGTTAGGTTTTATTTTTGGGGAACTGAAGAATTTTCCAGAGTTGAAGAACAAGTAGTCTTGCAAATAAAGAAGGTTCACAGGATAGCTTTGCACTTAATGAGAAGAACACAACACCTAGATGTATCTTGGTGACTTTTTAAAAAATTTTACATTGGGAGTGGTGGTGCCCACCTATAATCCCAGAACTTGGGAGGCTGAAGCAGGAGGATTGCTGCAAGTTCAAGGCCACCCTGGGCAACATAGTGAGTTCAAAGCTACCTTGAATGACATATTGAAACCCTGTCTCCAAAAAAAACAAAAAACAAAAAACAAAAAAAAAAAAGAAAAGCAAGTATACAGAGCAAGTAAATTACCTATTAAGGCATAAAAATCAGACTGACCTCACATTTTTGTCCCACAATTCTAAATGCCAGAAGACAATGAAACATTGATCAAGTTTTAAAGGAAAATATTTTTGAACTAAGAATTATATACTTTGCCAAATTACTATTTCCGTATGAAGGCAACTGGAAGATACCAGTTGCCAACATTCTTAGATACCAAGGGGTTAAGGCTTTTTCTGAAAAATGTGCTAAATTATATGCCACAGCCAACAGAAAAAGAGTAGGGAGATAAGCCAGGCCTGGTGGTGCATGCCTGTAATCCCAGCACTTGGGAGGCTGAGGCAGGAGGATCGTTGTAAGTTGGAGACCAGCCTGGGCTACAAAGTGAGCTCAAGGCCAGCCTGAACTGCATAGTGAGACCCTGTCTCAAAAACACACACACACACACACAAAAGAGTAGGGAGATAAAATGTATGAAAGATTTGATGACAATCATTAAAAATAGTTAAGAACCACAAAGTCTAAAACTGTGATGTACAGGATAATAAACTTAAATGCAAAACAGATTTGTACACTAGACCAAAAATTTTCAGTTTATGTAGTTCTGAACTGTCACAGGAGGCCAACCTGAACTGCATACCGAGACCTCGTCTCAAAAAGACAAAAATAAAATAAAATACACTGTCAAAGTACATGTCAATATTCAGTGTACCAGGAAAATAAATACTATTTTATTTTTGCTGTGTAATATTATAAAGATACATGTTAAGTCAAATGTTAGATAAAAGCGCTTTGTTACTGTGAACACAACAACCACAGTAAAGACAGTCTGACAAAATTGGAGAATGTTAGTTTTATTTGCCTTAGGAGACAGGGGAAAGCTGGGCAGGGAGGCATAAGCCTGTAGTAACAGCACTCAAGAGGCTGAGGCAAGAGGATCACCATGATTTCAAGGCCAGAATGGGCTACACAGGAGACACTATCTCCACAACAATCAATCAAACACCCCCACCCAAATAACTAGCAAGTTCATAATGTTAATACCAATAACATAAAGAGAAGATTTCCAAAGCACTGGTTGGAGAAAGGTGGAGATGTTTAAAATACTGAATTGGGAAAACCAGTTATTACTGCATCAGTATTACTAGTAGTTCATATCAGTCAATTTGTCGTTCAGTTGTAGGCAAAAATAGAATATATATTCCAAGTTTCTAGAACTAAAAAATGAAAAACCAAGAAAAAGTAGCAAAAAGAAAAACACTAAGAAAGTGTTAAAATTTACATAAAAGATACTGATAGAAACAGAAGTGAACTATACCAAATAAGGTTAAATTCTCAATTTTTAAGATCCAAATTGAAGGGCTGGGCCCAGTGGTTCAAGCGCTTGCCTGGTAAGCACAAAGTCATGCGTTCAATCCCCATTATGAAAAAAAAAATCCAAATTGAAGTTTAAAAATCAATCTCTTAACTGAGATACTTATATTGCATAAAATAAAGCATAAAAAGGATTAAAGGTGCTGTGTGTGGTGGCTAACACCTATAATCCCAGCATTTGAGAGGCTGAGGCAGGGGCACTGCTGTATATTCAAGGGCAGTCTGGACTACTCAGTGAATTCAACTGCATAGCCTGAACTACATAGCCAGACCTTGTCTGAAAAAACAAAAAAAACTCTAAAAAATAAAGGTTTAGGTCACAGAAATAGAAAGCAAAATTTTTATTAGGTAGAAGTAACAACATTACAAAATATTTCACATTTAATAGACTTCATGTGGCATTCGTGTGTTAGATTTTTGCTCAGTATCTTAATATGGGTGGTAGTTTTACTGTTGCAAACACGTATATCTTAAAACATTGAAAATGAGTGCATTTTATGTACTTAAAATTTATTGAGTAATACTTTGATTACAGAGAATAAAATCATACACTGTGTCTACCCCTCAACTCCCAATTTTTTTCTTTAATTTCACATAAATCAGAAAATATTTCTACTGAACACCTATAGTCTTCTCAGCAACATGCTAGGCACACAGAACCAAGAGTATATTCCTAGCAAACCATAACAAATGTAACCTAGGGTTGGAGATGTACTTCCATGGCAAAATGCATCCCTGGTATGTTCAAGGCCCTGGCTGGATTCCTAGCACCTGCCCAAAAAAGAGTAACCTAAAAAAAAAAAAAAAAGTATAGCTGTGTGCAAAGTTGTGTTCCACAGTGGTATCCTAATTGATTTTAGCACTCAAGGTTTTTTTTCCTAAGATAAAAATATAACAAATGTTGAGATTTTCTCCCAACAGCTTTCTAAACAATTCCACACTAACATGAGAAATAATGTGAAAATGGAGGCAGATATTGGAGTCATGCTGTCACAGTCAAAACAACTGCAAGTCACTAGAAATAGAAGAAAGCAGGTCTCCTCTAGCGAGCCTTCAGAGAGACAGTGTTGTCCTGCTAATAACTTGATTTCAGACTTTTGGGTCCAGAATGTAGAAGTTCATCAGGACTCCACCGATACTAGATTTGCAATGTGACTTTCTTCAAGGGCCCAAGAGAGTGTTGGCAGAAGTGATGGTCATCAGCTCTTAGGAAATTAGTTGTCATATATGTCTGATGGCCCCTTGAAATGCTTCTACTCTCCAGTATAAGAAACGACCATGGCCAGGGATCTAGCTCAGTGGCCTAAGAGCCTGCCTGGCAAGTGCAAGGTCATGAGTTCAATCCCCAGTGCCGCCAAAAAAAAAAAAAAAAAAAAAAAAAAAAGAAACGACCCTGAGTAACTAACGCTCCTCAAAACTGCACTGTAGAATGAAAGACCCAGAAGTCTTGAACATAACCCACAACTTAAAGACTATGGCCCAAGGTGACCTACAGACCCATGACAGAGAACACATGCCATTGTTGTGAACCACTGAGATTTTTGGGCTGTTCCTTAAATTAACTTTTGCAATAGAATCTTGCAAGCAGTGTTATTCCCTTTTTCTTTTCTTTTTTTTGGAGACAGTCTCATCATGTATTCAAGGCTGGCCTCAAATTCATAATGATCTTCCTGCCTCAATCTTACCAAGTGCTGGAATTGCAGGTGTATGCCAATATGCTGGGCTAATTTTTTTTTTTTTTTGGTGGTACTGGAGACTGAACTCAGGGTCTTGTGCGTGCTAGGCAAGTACTCTACCACTGAATTACATCCCCAGTCCTTCTGTCTTTTTGAGACATGGTTTCCCTATGCAGTTTAGGCTGGCCTAAAACTTACTATGTAGCCCAGGTTGGCCTTGAACTCACAATGATCCTCCTGCCTCAGTCACCCAAGTGCTGGGATTACAGATGTGTACCATCATGCCCAGCCACGGCTAATTTTTTTTTTTTTTTAATGATGATTTTCCTACTTTCAAATACCCTGCCACTGTTTCAACAAACAGGAAGTATGCTCACATTCTCAAAAAACAAAGACTGAAATCACATGCTGTAGGCAAACAGGAAAAACCTTATCATTTTCTTCAATGTCCTTAGCAAAACATAAAGGCACCAATAAAGAAGTAATTACTCCAAGATGAAGTTAAATAAATCATTTTGCTTAAGAGACAAAATCATTTTGCCCCTGAGTTAGCAGAGGGACAGGAAGAATGAAACACTTTCCTTAAATTTGTACCACCTAACTCCAAAATGCTTTTATGTACTATTGACCTAAAGAAAGAACTGTCTTATTATTTAATTTTCCATGCCTATACCAGAATTTCAAGTGTATGTAAAAAGTTTTAACATTACTGTATTCAACATCTTAACCAAGAGAAATACAGACAATGCTTCAATGGCTTCGTTGAAAGCACTGCAGAACACAATAATGAAACGGCTCCTGTAATGTAATTAACAGTCAGAGAAGGTGACACAAGTGTTCAAAAGATCATGTGAAATGAAGAGCTGAGTAGCCAGTCACATTCCCAGGAGTATTATTTCCAGTCTATGACAGTCCCCCAAGCTGTTCTAGTATTGCAAAAATAGCATTTTCATCTAATCTACATTACCTTTCTAGAGATTGAAGAGACATTCAAACCAAATCTTTGTGCTCTTTCCTTTAGCTTATCCAGGTTAACCTACAAAAACATAGTAATACGTTTAAAAATCAAAAAACAAAACAGAGAAGGCAGAAACTACAGTCCAAAGCTGAGTTCAAATAAGACTCAAATATTACAGATAGCTATGTTCCAAACTCAAAAAACTAAGCAGTACCCATCCATTCCACTGATTATTAAAAGGCCTCTTCTAGAATGTAGTGAAAGACTCAGTCCTATCTCCTTCATTTATCAAAGGTAATGAGAGCCTAAGGAAGGTTTAAAATCAAAGTATGCAGGCCAAACACTGCTTGAAAAAGCAAACATATATAATAAATCATCACCTCTAAACAAGTCCCTCATCTCAGTCCAGAATCACCAATTTCTATAAACAGCCTCTGCAAGTAGTTCTTAACTCTACCTTCAAGTAAAGACAAATACAGTTGCAGTTCTCACATTTTCAAATGTATCACAACTAGCCAGCTTAATTTTCTCCCTCCCTTTTCTTGGAAGCTTGCCATATTAAGACTTATAATCATAAGATTTGGCATATTTTAATTAATAACAACAATAATAAAAGTACTTCAACTTCACTTAAACACTGAATAGTAGCAACACTCCTCTAATTTTGGATTAGAGGAGTCCTAATCCAAAAGCAGGATTTCATAAGGCTGAACATATTCTACCACTGCATGTTTCCATTTTCTAAACATGCAGATTGGTTACAATGGCCCACACCATTCTATCATTCTCTAATCTGTGATTTTATATTTACTAGGTAATTTTAAAAAATACCAAAATAAGCCGGGCGCGGTGGCTCACGCCTGTAATCCCAGCACTCGGGAGGCTGAGACAGGTGGATCGTTGCGAGTTCGAGACCAGCCTGGGCTACAAAGTGAGCTCAAGGCCAGCCTGAACAGCATAGTGAGACCCTGTCTCAAAAACACAAGGGCCAGGGATCTAGCTTAGCGGCCTAAGCGCCTGCCTGGCAAGCACAAGGTCGTGAGTTCAATCCCTGGTGCCAAAAAAAAAA